>CAXKVI010000005.1:83931390-84048890 GCA_964058755.1 Campiglossa producta
TAATTTGTTTATACATATTTTATTATTTCTTTTCGGGTTTTATATTGAAAGTAAAAATTAACCAGGTAAATTTCGTGCCTTTTATACAACTTTTACGTTCCCTGAAGTACAAATAGTATCATCTCTACCCTGAGCTTTTAAGGATAAACTCACACGTATTGAAGTATAATATGCAACGAAATGTTTTTATGTATCTTTATGTCTTATAGCCATAAACCAACAGCGTGTCAGTTTGTTGCCACATTACTCGCATTCACTTATGTATGTGCCCTTCAAGTGCACACCGCACAACGTAAAGAATATGCAGCATTTTTAGATGAAATGGAAAATGTAAATGCACAACCAAAAGTGTTTTAAAATTCAACACCGCTGTGCATTTGAGTTACTTCTGGTGTCACATTAAATGTAGTCAAATTCTCAAAATAATTCAAGCAAGTTGAATGAAGAAAGTGTAGCCAGCGCCTGAAAGTAGTCAACAATACACAAATACTTACAGGGTTGACGAATGCACCCAATGCAATGTGTGAAATGCTTTTCACGCACTACTTTTTCTCAAAATGTTTTTGTTCCACAAAATTCAATCTTAGCAAACACTTCACTGCGCCTGTAAGTATGCTTAAAATTACGCAATTTTATGCTAGTTTACATAAAACAACATAGACGTTTCTAGTTTGTCTTTCTTCCACTCATTGCCTTCGATTTACTTGGCTTCTTCCTTTTCGTCATGTTTTATGCAACTGCAATTTGCATATTCAAATATGTATGCGTGTACGTGGGTGTGCTTGCTGAGTGCTGTTTTAGGGACTAAGCAGCGAAATAGCTACTGTTGACTGCCAAAAGAGTGAAAAAAAATGTATTTTTAAAAAATCACAGAAAATCTTAGTTGCTTAGTTTAGTGTACACAAAACAAATAAGTTGCGAGGGCTGCTGCTGGAAAGTAAATGGAACACAGGGCTGCTGGTGCTGTAGCAGGGCACTAAAGTAACTGCTAAGGGTATTTGTGTTAATAGTTGCTGCTGCTCAACACTTTATACATATCTTATCTCTCTATTAATATATAAATACGCCACATGAAAAATTTTAGGAACCTCCTGTGAGCGAACCGTTTGACCGATTTGAATGAAATATGCACCGATGGAAAGGAAATTGAAAAAACTGAGTTATCATCATCATCATTTATTGGCGCTTAACCGCCTAACCGATTTTGGCCGTTGCATATCAAAGAACGCCAGTCATTCCTTTTTAGCGATAACTGACGCCAATTGGAAACCCCAAGGGAGTTCAAGTCATCCTCCACCTGTTGTTTCCATCTCAGTCGAGGCCGCCCCCTTCCTCCACTGCCGAATTCAGGCGATGATAGGCAAACCTTCTGTGCTGGAGCTTCTTTGTCCATTCGCATAACATGGCCCAGCCAGCGGAGCCTTTGGGCTTTAATTCGCTGGGCCATGGTTAGATCTGCGTAGAGCTCGTACAACTCATCGTTAAATTTCCTTCGATACTCGCCGTTGGCATCACGGGAAGGACCATACATCTTCCGGAGAACTTTTCTCTCAAATACTCCAAGGGCCATCTCATCTTCTCTTGACATTGTCCATGAATCTGAGCCATACATCAGGACAGGTATGTAGAGAGACTTATAGAGCGTGATCTTTGTTCTTCGAGAGAGGACTTTACTTCTCAATTGCCTACTCAGTCCAAAGTAGCACTTGTTGGCAAGAGTGATTCTCCGCTGGATTTCTAGACTGATATTATTTTCGGTGTTGATACTGGTTCCCAAATAGGCGAAGAGTGTCATGGCTGCCAAGGCGCAGGTGCGCCGATTCTTTCTTTGATGACAGCAAATACTTCGTCTTGTCCTCGTTGACCCTGAGACCCACTTTTTTCGCTTCCTTATCCAGTCCAGAGAAGGCAGCGCTTACGGCGGTATATGTTCTGGTGCGTCCCCGAAATTTAAGGATGGGGGTGCCACGACCCCCTCCAGATTTTATTGGTCGAATTTTCGATCACAAGCGATACTAGTAACTTTAAACGAGATAAACTTGGATATTTGTATATCCGGACTATCTCGGGAACCGCTCGACCGATTTTAATAAAATTTTGAATATAGATAGCATGATTGATTCTAAGACTATTCACTTGGAGGTTGCCACCTGGGGCGGTTGAATGGGTTGCCACCTATCTCAATTTTTTTTAAATTTTGTAGCCAAATATGCCAATATGGGTATAAAATGAAAGGTATTTTCAGCGGCATGTTGGCAACCCTAGACCTTACCGCAGTATATTTGTGTAACCGGACTATCCTGGGAACCGCTTAACCGATTTGGATGAAATTGGGCATATAGATAGTATGGTTGGTTCTAAGACTATCCACTTGAGGGCGCCACCTGGGGCGGATTACAGGGTTAGGGTAGACTTTTTTAAATTTTGTAGCAAATTATGCCAATATGGGTATCAAATAAAAGGTATTTTCGAAGACATACCAACTAAAATATTTTTAAGTAGTGGCCCAAGGTTACCATTTTACCGAATTGTATTTGTATTGTATATTTTTGGGATCATATTTGGACTATTTTAGGATTTTGGATTAATTTGGGACAATTTTGGTGTCATTTTCGGATTATTTTGGGGATAATTTTGGGATAATTTTTGGGCTATTTTGAGAACATTTAGGGTCTTTTTGGGGGAGTTTTGGGATTAGTTTAGCATTATTTTGACATCATTTTTGGATAATTTTCGGATGATTTGGGTACATTTAAGGGTGTTTTTGGGATCATTTGGGAAGCATTTTTGGATCATTTTGCGATCATTTTGGGATCATTTTTGGGTCGTTTAGGGTTCAATTTCGGATCACTTTGGTAACATTTAAGGGTCTGTTGGGGATCATTTTGGGCAAGTAAAGTTAGCGCTAAATTGATAGCACCGAGCAAGCTCGCTCACCCAGGTACTTAACTTAAAATTGTTTTCTTTTTCGGATAAATCAAAAGGACGGTTTACAAACTGAAAGAGCTTTTTGTACATAATTTTAGGCGCATTTTGTTTGCTATGACCTCAAGTGTACCCTACAGACAATGACTAACCACTTATGGCGAGGTGAATACTTGGATTTCTGGACCAACCCCAAAATTTTTCCTCTGCACACTAACCCAATGCATATTTATAAAATTTATAATATTTAAAGCCCAATAGTGCCGAAAAGTATGCATTCATTTCAGACTTCACATGTACATGGAGAAGAAACTTACTCATTTTGTTCAATTAAAGGTGCAGCACCTCCTCAAGCGTATCGTGTCGCTTGCTCAAAGACGAAAATATTATTTTTTTTGCTTTTCAGTATATTTTCATTAATCAATCAATTCTAAGTAAAATTAATTTTTGTTCTACTTTTTCCTGAATTTTAATTTGATTAATTTTTCATTATTCATGCTGCCATCTGTCGCGACGGCCTGCATGTGACGTCTGTCTAGCCTTTGTGGCATACACTTCTCTTTTTATACTTTCTCTATTTTACTGCCGGTTGTCATGGTTGGTATGCAATTGGCATTCATTGCGCAGTTAATTGAGATTGTTGCCTGTCTATACGCTTACATACATACATTTATATTTCGCCTAAGCAATAGACAATATAAATATTTTTCTATGTTTTTTTTTTCTTCTTTAATTCTTAACGTTCTTATGTACAAATAATTGGTCTGAGAGCATCTCAAAAAAATTCAATAGGCTTTAATCCTTTAGCGTGCTTTAAGAGGTTTTTTTCGGACTGTCCAAAAATGATGTGGTCTCTTCAACAGAAACTGTTTTCTATGCCTCACTTTAAGGTAGAAGAAAAAAAAAACAATATTGACTTAAAAAGAAGCACACATTCATTATTATCCATGTAGCGAAGGTACAACAGCTTGACGACACGGCGTATACGCAACTTCTTAACACATAATACTCTGCTTAATCTTGTGGAAAAAATATGACGTGCACAATGAGCACATTGGCACAATGAGCTAACAGGAAGTGTACTAAGAAATAACAACAACAACAACAATAAAAATTACAAACAATTCGTCGTAGCTTGAGGGCATGAAAACTTTGATATCATCAAGTAAAAATTACAAAAACTTTTACAAAAGAAAAGTCGGAGAGTTGTGGTGAAAGTTCTTTCTTTCATGTATGAAAAAAAAAATTGCATTAAACATATTTTATCAAAATGGTTATTATGCTATCAAAATAGTACGGAAATTGTGACCCTAATCGAAATATTGAATTATTTTCCAATTGATTTGGCATGGAAAACTACCGGAGTAAGAGATAAACAAATACATACATATATATATATATGTCCAGCTTTAATCTATAACTTTAAACGAGCGAATCTTGTATATTTGTACATTTGTATATTTGTATTTCCGGTACTATCTCGGAAACCGCTTGGACCGATTTGGATGAAATTTGACATATAGGTAGTATGCGGTTTCTAAGACTATCCACTTGGGTGTTGCCACCTGGGGCGGTTTACAAGGTCGCCACCATCTAAATTTTTTTTAAATTATGGAGCAAGATATGCGAATGTGGGTATCAAATGAAAGGTACTTTCGGCGACATACCAACTAAAATATTTTTAAGCAGGATTGCCCTGAGGGTTATCATTTTACCGTATTGTTTTTGTATATTTTGCGGTAATTTTGTGTTCATATTTGGACTATTTTAGGATCATTTTGCGATCATTTAGGAGTAATTTTGGGGTAATTTTCGAATGTTTTGGGTTCATTTAAGGGTCTTTTTGGGATCATTTTGGGACCATTTTTGGTCCATTTTGTTATTTTTGGATCATTTTAGGCTTATTTTCGTGCCATTTTGGGATCATTTTTGGATCATTTAAGGGTCATATTGGGAATATTTAACCATTTTGGACCACTTCAGTGATTTCAAAGAAATTCGGCATATACATAGATGCATGCCTGATTGTAAGACTGTCCACTTGGGTGTTGCCACTTGGGGCGGCTTACAGGCTTGCCACCTATCTAATTTTTTGTTTACATATTGAGCAAAGTATGCCAATACTTTAGTGTCCTTTTTAGTCTTTTAGGTTCTCGGCCATTGTGTATGATATTTTCATAGGTAAATTCATTCATAAACCTGCAATGTATCACCCTTTAAATTGCCTAAATACAGTCATTCAATACTACGCTTAATTGCTGTCTCTAATGACTTATGATTTTGATGGGTCAAAAACCAATTTTCGATTGCTATTAATTAGGTGTTGCCTCAGACAGCAAATTAAGCTCAAGATACGAAGCAATACCACAACAATAGTGAATACATTGCTAATAGCGACGTCTATAAAAGCTATGATAAGCTCTTGGTCGATTATGAGATAAACACGCCTTCATAACATAATCTCTTGTTTGTAACTGACTATTAACTGCAATTATTTTGACTGTGATTAGCGAAAATTCATTTTTATAGACATATACATATTTCATGAATATAGCAATTAGGCAGTGATTTATTTCGACTGTGGAATAGTTAATAACGTTAAATATTTGACTAAGGCATGAAATGTTGAAAATATGAAGTTCTAATTGAGTTGTATCACTTTTATGTTTATGTTTTTGTTAGAAGAATTCAGCGCCAGAAGAAATCTTGCATTACACTGTAGATAATATAGACACTCTACACAGCGATTGTTCGCCCAATTATGCTGTATGAGGTCGTGTTATAGTGGCCTGCGCTGGGATAGCTGCTGCCAAATAAACATTCCCAGTAGAGAAGGCTGGGAGAGGACGGATCGGTGACCCGCTACTAATAGCGTCACTTCCATTTACACCGACGGCTTGAAGCTAGACGGCAGAGTTGTTTATTAAAGGTATCCCGACCTCGGACGATAACCACGTGGCGTGGCACTGCCCACTTTTAGGGGAGGCATTTTCGAAAATTCGACTGGTCGTAACTTTTAAACTGATTACGATAGAACGATGAAATTTGACACAAGGCATACTAGTATCGTTGGGAGTATACCTGGTGAAATTGGATAAAATCGCCCTCCAACCATGCTCACTTTCGATATCGAAAATTTCGAAAATCACCTAAATTGACATAATTCGGTAACGGAAATGGCTAAAGTGATATAGTTTGGTAGGATGAACCCCCTAGTCATTCTTATACGATTTTTTGAAAAATTTCAAAAAGTAGGCGAGGCGTCGCCCAATTTTTAGGGAGGCATATTTGAAAATTTCCCGGGTCATAACTTTTAAACTGATTACGGTATAACCATGAAATTTGGTTCAAGGTTTACTAGCATAATAGGGAGTATACCTGATGTAATTGGACGAAATCGCTTCCCAACCACGCCCACTTCCGAAATGGAAATTTTCGAAAATCATATGAAAACTACCGCTGGGTATATAATGTTCGGTTTACCCGAATTTGGACTTCAAGTAAAAAATAACGTTTATTAAAATCTCCATTTCTAATATTTTTGCAGTCAAATTAAATTTGTCTGTGGTGCACAATTGAAATTTTCAATTGCAATCGCGCTGTAACTAATTGAAATCATTAATCTTCATGTATTTTACTAAATAAATATAACCTATCCTATTGTGACCGGTGTCCTTTTCCCACGCCCCTAAGCTGTTTTTTTTTTATGAACAAAGTCACACGCCATTTCCTCCCCAACCGAGCAACTTAGCTTGCGAAAGCAAATAAAATGAAACAAATGCGATACGCAAAGGAATTTGTATTAATTTGAAGTGTAGGTATAAGCTGTTGGGGAAATGTAGGAAGCGGCAACGGTTGAATTGCTGAGTGGTTTTTATGTCAAATCATTAAAAATGAATAATGAGAGGCGTTAAAGGTAAACCTATTTTACACGTCTAGGAAAGGAAATATTTATATAAAAAAGAGAACAACAATGGAATAAAAGTAAGTACCCGACGGATCAAGTAGGCGTGAAACCATATTATGCAGCACGCCTTACCACTCCCCTTGCCTTATTATAAACACAAGTATTTCAGCCTAAATATATGTTTTACGGCACAGGAAGTAAAAAAGACGTGAGTACCAAGTATTCGTGACGTTTGATGTGTAAACATGTGTATCCGTTCATAACTTCAATTTTTGGGCACATTTCCTTCCTAGCAAATGCGAAAATAGTGTGCCTTATTCATGGAATTACCTTCAAAACAACAACACAAATTTCGATACTTTTTCTATTTTTGTAAAGTCATCAAAATTATCATACTACTACTTCAAAATGATCCTAAAATTACCTCAAATTGACCCCGAAATCACCCCCAAAATGATCCTAAAATGACCCCAAAATAATCTCAATATGAACCCCAAATGACCCCAATATGAACCAAAAATTACCCTAACACGACCCTAAAATGATTTCAAAATAGCCCCAAAAATATCCCAATATGACCCCCGAAATGATCCCAAAATTACCCCTATCCTTCCTTTCTACTTTCCCTTTTTCTTTCTTTCCTTTTCTAACTTTTCTATTTTTCAGTTTTTCCTTTTCCTTACTTTGCCTTACCTTTCCTTTCTTTCCTTTAATTTTCGTTCCTTTCCATTTCTTTCCTTACTTTTCCTTTCCATTCCATTCCTCTCTTTTCCTTTCCTGTTCTATCCTCTCCTCTCCTTTCCTTTCTCTCCATCCATTATCTTTCCTTTTCTTTAATTTAATTTCCTTAACTTCCAACAAAAAGAACATCCATAATAACGAGTTTTGTGTCTTATGCATACAAGTTAGGTATTTTGTTTTCATAAAAACAAAACCAGCTGCCTACCTTAAGTCTAGTCTGAGCAAGTGATACCCTTTGTGTAGTTTCGCGTTTGTTTGTTCTAGGTAAACTCGATTAACAAAGCGCCAGCAAAGCACTTGGATATATGTACATACACACACACAACCATTCAAGCAAGAATTTCTCACTCAACCACGTACTTTCTACTCAAAGCAAAAATGTCTCACTCGATCACTTATAATCTTACTCTTACGCGTAAGAGCGTAACTTTTACTGGATGACCTCCAGCTCTAAGATGTTTACACATCAAAAATATGCAATTCCTTTAAGTAGTTAAAAAGCAGAAGTTCAAAATGTATCCTGCAGCAAACCAATGTACATACATCTAGCCACATACAGATGAGATGCAAGCCCTGTTGTCTGCAAATGAGCCCTACAATGAAGTACAAAAATTTACCGCACATACACACACATTTCAATTATCTGTTTTAGCTGCAAGAACTTTCATTTCAATCAAAAGTTTCTTACAAAATTTGTTAAAGTAAACATACAGCAGATAATAAAACTTAGCTAACAAAAAAGCAGGTTATTCAAAAGATGAACCACTACTGGAAAAATATATTAAATTTGGAACAACAAGAAATGCGCTAACAATGCAAGTGTCTAACACGACTAGGGGCATATGCGTCAATTAGATATGAACAGAAAGGCAGTACTGGTTTCGAAGAACCGGATGCTTTACAGGATTTAATGTTCTTACACAGAGAAAAATGAGCTGGGAATGGATAAGAATTGACCGTGATGATTGAATCAACAGGTATTTTTGTTGATATGACCAAATCACTGTCAATTCTTGTCCATCACCAGCTCAATTTTCAAAAAAAATATTTTAAATAATTCGAAACCCTTCAAAAAATAGCCTTAAGAAACCAAACAAGTTTCGAAAGAGACTCGAATGAGACTCGAAATACGTCTTTAGAAGAACAAACTAGTTTTCTAAGCAACATTTTGAGGCGGGTTTCAAACATAAAATATTCCCTACATCACCAGCGCAAAGTCACATCAGAAAAGTTTTGGAACAAACCAAAAAAAAAAAAACGTATGAAAAGCCACAGCAATTTTTGGTTTTTAGTGAATTAGATTTGACGGAAGCACAAAAATTCTGTTAGGCAAATGCATAAGTAAAAGAACAAAGTTTTAAGGCAGTAGACAAGTAAGGAAAGTTGAATCGTTGTAGTTGTTTTGTGTGTTTTTAATATGTACATTAGACTGGGTCAATTCGTTTTTTTTTTTTTCAAATGCAAATTTTCGAGATTTTGGTCAATGCAACTTTTGTACGGAATTCGATTTCCTTCAAAAATATGGCCAGGTAAATGGTGTTTTACAACAACGGTTTGTCCTTTTTATTCCAAATATGAAGTAAAGTCTGTAAGGTCTAAACTAGCGATAGATAATTTAAAAATCTGAAAATTTACAGTAATTTCTTTTCACCTTTTCTCAAAGGAAATCACTATGATTTTTGAAAAAAAAAAACGAGATTCTTTTTTTTGGCCCAGTCCAATATACATACATACTAGCACAACGACTGGTTTACCATAACACAACATAATGTGTATGGTTGGCTTGTTGATGGTGAACCACAGAAATATTATAAACACAATTGCCATATATACCAAATATAACAGTAAACACGTTGAGCCATCTATGAGAGAAAGTACACTTAGAAAAAAGCATTTCCCTGAAACAATGAACCAGTTTCCTTGTTTTCGATTTACTTAAAATTACTAAAAATAAACTTATTATAAAAACTTTTTCCTCAATATATTTTCAACGTTTTTTTTTTTCGGTATGATCCACTTGGCAGCCGTCTAATATAATCAGTATTGATAGAAATCATATCATTTTTCCTAGAAAACAAAAATCTGTGCTTTCTGTAAAAATTAATTCTTGCTTCTTTAGCTTTCTTTTTAAAGCACTGCAATAGGTGGTACTGCAGAATAATTAATTGCCTCTTCTATGTCTACATTTTCTTAAAAAAAAAAAAGTTACGTATACGTCATGTCACTTTTATGACAATTTAAGTGATTTTTCGTTATTTAACCAAGAAAGGCAAGCATGGGCAAATATTGTTTTCAGGAATCGATAGAAAATATTCCAAACTTTAATTTTATTATAGTTAGAAGGTGTAGCACGCTATAGCACACCCAGTTTTAAGGGTCAAATACATAAAGCTTTGTTAAACTCGCCTGAAATTTGCAGCCTCAAAACTTTACGCTTAACTTCAGAGGTATGCTCAATGAACGCTTTGACGCTTCTCTTTTATACATTTGTTTTCGTTATTTATTTCTTTGCATTCAGAGTGTTTTGGTAAGTTTATTAATTTAATACAGAAAAAATGAATTAATTAATATTTTCTCCAAATTTTAATTCTTAAATTAAAGCAAAATCATCAACATCTGATTGTCAAAGCAAGCAAAATTTGAGAGTTTGCCAAATTTCAACCTTGCCTCAACTTTGAGGTTTCCAATTTGCCATGTTTCGTTGAAAGACGTTTATTGAACTTATCTGTCAAAGCCAAAGTCCGAGGTAAAGTTGAAAAAAAGTTTAATGCAATTGACCCTTTAGTCTTCCCAAAGTAGGAAAGATAGAATTTATGAATTATAATTTTTGCTGGCTTATATTTGTTTGATTATTTGATCGATTGCACTGAGTTTTCTTTATTTATCCAAGAGAGCGTACAAAATCAGAACTAAGGTCACACATTTAAAAGTGATATGCAAAATAAATAGCTAAAGTTAAAAAATTATCTCACTTCTGATACCACGATTTCGAAAATGAATTTCAACTTCATGCAAAGTAGTAATGAATTGTTCATATATATTTAACCATTTATTTATAAGATCTAGAGATAGGCAATACAAGTTTTTTTAAGTGTACTGAGTACACTGTACTCGGTAGATTTATATATTTTTAGAGTAGTGGAGCTGATATTAAATCGATTCGATTTTCCCTTTAGATTTATTTGTCGAGATTTGAATCATTCACTGTCATACGTTTCTTCATACGATAGCTGCAAATAAAGTTTGCTGGGATGTATGTATATATGCATGTTTGGCTACCACCTGAAACTTTCGAAAGTACAACAAAAAGTTTTACCAACGCAAAAACTAAATACACGTTTGTTAGTAAACATCAACATTGACATGCGGAATTGTTTGTACTCTCTGGGGATAGTTCTGTTTACCTGCCTAACTTGCGTGTATGTAAATAAAAGCGGCTCTAAATGTAGTTGACGAAAATGAAGAAAATGGTCGGAAAAAGGCAATTATTGCTGGCATGAGACGCTTGTGGCTATGTACAGACTTTTGTTTGTTCTATACGTACAATGTACAACTTCGATTTTTGATTTGGCTAACTTTGACCTATAGGGAATTTTTAGGATTTTTGTAAAGTTTCAGCTGGCCTGAGAGCATGTATTCATAAAATTTAATAAATCCGCATAAAAAACAATTCAAACATAATAGCAAAGTGTCTCAACAAATCATGCCAAAGAATGTCAAACAAACGGAAAAAAATTTGCAATTGTGCAAACATTTTAATATGTATATAAATATAAATATTTTCTTTTTTCGTTCCCACAGGAAAATTATTTGCAAAAAAAAAAAAAAACAAATTAGAAGAAGGAATTTCCCTTATAGGAAACTAGCAAAAAAAAAAAAAATAGGAGAGAAATTTGTAACACAGATAAATATTGTTGCAGTAGATGTAAGCAAATAACCATGACATAGCCAACAATAAAAACAATGCAAGCCACAGGTTGTTAGACGCCAACAGACAATACAAAAGCAATAGAAAATGGCAAAAATAAATAAAATAAAACCAAAGGAAAATCAAGCAAGCGAGAAAAGGGACATCTGCTTGTTGATAACAACAGACGCGCAATTGAAACAGGAATGGCAACAATGGTGAAGCATATGCTTTTTTTTATTTTTATTTTTATTACACTTGAGCGCTATTAAACTTATTGTAGCAGGGTATTCAAGTTTCAAGTCACACATTTGCACTTACATATTTCGCATTAGCGGTAGGAAATGTGACACAAGGAAATATGTATGATAGATTGTATTTGTATTTTGCACATTTGTATGTTTGAATACATATTCAGGTTTCTAAATATTTAAAGCAAGTATGTACATGTGGGACATTCCAACTAAGTTTTAGAAATTAAATATTTTTTATTTGTATGAATTTTGATGAGAATTATTTGCCAACAACAACCATACCATAACCATACCATAACCATACCATAACCATACCATAACCATACCATAACCATACCATAACCATACCATAAACATACCATAACCATACCATAACCATACCATAACCATACCATAACCATACCATAACCATACCATAACCATACCATAACTATACCATAACTATACCATAACCATATCATAACCATACCATAACCATACCATAACCATACCATAACCATACCATAACCATACCATAACCATACCATAACCATACCATAACCATACCACAACTATACCATAACCATACCATAACCATACCATAACCATACCATAACCATACCATAACCATACCATAACCATACCATAACCATACCATAACCATACCATAACCATACCATAACCATACCATAACCATACCATAACCATACCATAACCATACCATAACCATACCATAACCATACCATAACCATACCATAACCATACCATAACCATACCATAACCATACCATAACCATACCATAACCATACCATAACCATGCCATAACCATACCATAACCATACCATAACCATACCATAACCATACCATAACCATACCATAACCATACCATAACCATACCATAACCATACCATAACCATACCATAACCATACCATAACCATACCATAACCATACCATAACCATACCATAACCATACCATAACCATACCATAACCATGTTGTTGTATTTATACACGCAACGTACCATAACCGTACCATAACCATACCATAACCATACCATAACCATACCATAACCATACCATAACCATACCATAACCATACCATAACCATACCATAACCATACCATAACCATACCATAACCATACCATAACCATACCATAACTATACCATAACCATACCATAACCATACCATAACCATACCATAACCATGGTACTTTGTGTTGTGATTAGGCCTTTAAAAGCTCTGTTTCTCAGAATTGATTTCAAAATCTGTTTCGCTGGAATGACCCATGTGCATTTCACTTATTTTTCACACGATTTTTACAATTCCGTAAAAATGCTTTTCTTTGATACATTTTTCTATGATTTCCGCTAGTTTTTCAATGGCTTGGGTTACATTAAGCTTAGAAGCTTTAATGGCGGAAGCTACGCTAAAGTATTCACATATTACTGACTTACATTGAGATCTATGCAGGTGGGCACATGTATGTTGTTGTATTTATACACACAACGTAACAGTTAAAAAAACGGACACCTCTGCAATTGTTAAAGAATTTACCTAAAGTGAACACACTTGGGTCGGTCATGGCAACGACTTACGTGGCGTATACGCGACAATTGAAGACAGATTTGTGCCTGAGTGAATTGCTTGCTATTCAAACAGTAAGTCGTCGTTGGCTTGTTGTTGTTGCCAAGTATTATGTAGGAGCTATATAATATTTTTATGTCTATGTGTGTGTATTCGTATTTGGTATCTTTTCTTATTGTACAATTCTTTTCCTTTACTCTTCGTTGCTATTGTAGCAAAATTTACCGGTGATGATAATATGCTAGCTTAGGCCACATTATGTGTTAGTAAAGTGTGACTAGCTACCCAGTATGCGTTTTTACTAGTTCTCTAAAGTCAAGTCAAGTTAGAAAACAATCATTTGTGAACACTTATTTCAGCTTAGGACAATTGAATTTAGAAGTGACCATGACAGTGGCCATAATAATGACAGAAACAGTGACCATAACAGTGATAGACTCATCGACACATAACTATTTAGTTATCTGAGTCACGAGCTCTTGCGACATTAAAAGCTAATATACTAGTAATATTAAATCACTTGAGCTTGTTAGAGTACCCTACTGGGTATCTATACGCGCAAAGGTAATTACATATATGTATGTATAGAAAAAGTGACTGTAGCCGTGAAATGAGATTTATTTATTTACCTTGCTTATTTTCATACTCATAGTATGTCTTGTTAAGACATTCTCATTTCTGTTAGCATTATTGGCAATATATTTTACATGCTCATTGACTTAATCGGATTGGGTTTTTTGCTCGACAACAACAAGCAATATGGCATATTGTGTACGCTGAATGTTACTGACAGCGAATTGTGGAAAAAAAGCAAAGAACAGCGTAAAATAGAAGAAGAGTATTTAATTGAACTATTATTTTTTGCGTATTAAAAAGCATTCATTTATATAGCTTTATAACTGAACTTTTGATGTAATAACTAAAATAAGTAAAAACAAATATAACTTTTCGCTTTTTTAAGTAATCAGGTAAAGTTTCAGATACTTGATAAATAATAGTGATACTTTTTTCTACTATTGCTCATTTGTGTTCATTGGAGAGCTTTGAATTGTTTTAAGCTTTTTAATATAAAATTATTTTTTAGTTAACTCCAACAACTATGAAAAAACAATTATTTCTTGCTGAGAGGCTTTTAATCGAATTGTTTGTAGAAGATTATAAAATAATGTGTTAAAGTTTCCATGAATGTAGTGTCCTACACATTCGTCACTTTTTTTTCATAACAATAAACTAAATCTGTCATTTATAAGTACTTGCATTTTGGTATAGAAAGTTTGCACTGATTATACATATATAGACTTTGATATTAATAATCCGAAAGCGGAAAATCAAATTTTTGATTCAGTGAAAAATTGTTGAAAAAAGAAATTATAATTTTACCGCGTCTGATCCCAAAATTTGGCTGTAACTCTGGGTATTTGTGTGCAAAAAATCTTTCATAGTGGAAATATCGAGTCTTCGCTTTAGAGATATTCATTTTCAACCCTTAGACCTCACACTTGTCCTTAAGCTACGCTCACACTGTAACCGACTTTCTCATCAGACATTACCCAACAAATTCGAGCGCGTTCTATTTTAACGGACGGGCACGGTGGGGCAAAGTTTGTTTACAATCGCGTAAAATCGCGAGAGCGCATTTAAAATTGTTCGTATGAAGGAAAATTACAGAAAAAATGTTTAAAAGAAAACGTCAAAAGCACGGTTTATGTCAAATGGGGGTAATGGCGGTCAAGAACGGCCTTCGCCGTCTATCACGAGCCCTGTTGTTATCTTTCGGCATATCGGTCCCTAAACGTAACCAACAAAATTATGAAATTTTTACAGATATCGGTAATTTTATTTCTCACAAAATATCACAACCGTAATAAATTCCATTAAATAATAAAAAAAACATATATTTAAGATAAAAAAAATGTATGAAAAAAAAAAACAAATTAGAAAAAGTAGGCAGCCTCGAACCCGCTACCTTTGCGTACTCATTCGCACGCTTACCGCATGTGCCATATCGACGTTTTCATTTTCATATGAAATGCCGTACTTAAGATTGTCGATGGTGCTTTTGTATATGAGTCAGGGTTGCCGTTTGGATACAATTGTATCCATTTGGATACATTTTAAGTCAATGGATACAAAGATACAAAAAGTTTTAAATGGATACATTTTTAACAGCTCCAACAATCGTTTTGTATTTTCAAAGAAACGAACAAAATCCAAGAAGCTATACATTAGGGTGATTCAAATAAAAAGAATTTGTTTTTTTTCGGTCATACCCCCTGAAAAGTTAGGTATTGATAAGAAAATAAGCTTTGCAAAAATTAACCCTTTAACTTAACCCTTAGGGGTGGCTATTTTTTCCGCCCTTTTGTATGGGAAATGTATGGGAAAAAGTGAGATTTTTTTCAAAGTGTTTTTTCTCATAATTTTTTAAATTTTTGTGTGTGTTACTGTGTATGTGTGTGCCACAGTACAAAAATCTTTCATTTTTATCTCTCCTTTTTTGAAAAACATTTCAAATATTATGAGATAAATCACTTTGAAAAAAATCCTATTTTTTCCCATACATTTTCCTTAAAAAAGGGTGAAAAAATAGCCACCCCTATGGATTAAGTTACAGCGCTAACTTTTTGCTTGGCTTATTTTCTCATCGATACCTAACTTTTTAGGGCCTAAGAACAAGTCGACCTTTTTTGAATCACCTGAGAAAAATCACTTTAAAAAAAACCTATTCTTTCCCATACATTTTAACTAAAAAAGGGTGAAAAAAAAATGTGACTCCTGAGCGTTTTCGTTCGAATCCTGCCAAGAGCCACATTTTTTTAATTTTATTTTATTCTTTTCGTTTTAAAATTAAAACATTTTGATTTGAAAATTTAAACTTTTCGGTTTAAAATTAAAACTTATTGGTTTGAAAATTCAAATTTATTTTTGATAGCTTATTCAAGATTGAATTTTACCAACAACATTTATGTGTGCGATGTAGCTCAGCGGTAGAACAGACGGGCATGATGCGGGGAGTCTTGGTTCGAATTCCCACCAACGGACAAAAAATGTATTTTATCTTGAAAAAGTTTTTAAAACATTTCTGGTTTATAATTGAAACCCGATTCATTTAGCCAGTTTCCCAGAAAACTGATCTAGATATGTAGTCCAAAATAGTTTAAAATTTAGGTTAAAAGTTTTAACCGTCTGTTCATGTATCGAGCCATAGGTTTTCTTATGGCATTTCTCTTCTTGTAAAAACTTTGAAATATTAAAGAAAAAACAACAAAAATAAAAAAAATTCCAGAAACCCCAAAAAAAGATTGACTATGTACCATGTAGGTAGTGAGAACGTTGGGAAAATATTTGTATTTGGTTTTTCTAGCAAACCGGTTTTTTATTAGATACTAGATACCAGGGCTGGAATATTTGTTTTCGGGCCACATTTCTATAAAATACCCCATAGTGCGACGTCTTTCATTATTTTCTATTACATTGCTAAGAAGCAGACTTCCAATTACCGAAAAAGCTACAAAAGCATTAAGTAAGATTGAAAGATTTAGGAATTTCTTCAGAATAGTCTGATTTCCGACAAGTTTGTTTGCTTAAATTAGGTGAAAAGGAAAATCAATAATTTGAATATGACAAGTTTTATTTTTTAGACAATCCCCATGCAGCGCGCTAATTTTCTAAGAAAAAAATCCAAGTTATATTAACATACTTACATAGAAGGGATGCCAATACCGGAATTCGATGATTTTATAAGTGCCAAAAATACCGGGATTTTTATTTACAATCTACAATGGTCTGAATTGAGTTTTTTTTTTTGCATAAATTCTAAATCTCCAAACAAAGTATGAAAACATCTGTGGTAATAAGGGCAAACTACCAAAGTTGAGTTTAGTCAAAATTGAGTTATTACCACCATCGAATTCTCCGTATTAAGATCTATAATCACACAAATTTTTACCGAATTTGCTCAAAAATTGTGGATTTTATAATTCGAAATTATATAATTTCGAAATTCCACATTTACACTACAATTTTGAATTTCGAATCGCTCTACTGAAAAATTTAAAAACATACACCCAGAGAAAAAATACAGTAGAAAGAACTGGAATACAGGTTAAAACAACAGATTTCACTTTCAAAAATCATCCAATGCTGTTCGTTCGTGAACAGTTTTAGCTGTTGTTTTAACAGAAAATTTTGTTGTTTTAGGTATTCCGAGTTCGATTCTCGGTGAAGTCAATATAATTAGTTTCTTTCTTCTTCTTTTTTTTCAGAGTTCTTATATTGTGAATTCACCGAGAATCGGAACTCGGGGCTCTTGAACACTCAACCCAGTTGTCTACTGTTATAACCATTATGCCATCGCTAACTTATGCTTGCCAACGTCTAATTACAGCTTTGTTCTAAATGACACTTTCCACGTTGCTTTGTTGCCTCCACCGAGAATCGAGCTCACGCTGCTTTGACTGCTGAACGCAGATGCTAACCATCAGGTCATCGCGTACTTATGTTTGATGGCGTCGAATTGCAGCTTTGTTCTATGACAGTAATGGGAGTGTCTTCGCTGTTGAATTACTGTTAAATCTGTTGGATTAACTGCAAAGTCTGTTGTGAGAGTGTGAACTGCAGAAGTCTGTTGATTTAACTGCAGAAGTCTGTTGGATTGACTGCAGAAGTCTGTTGTGAGAGTGTTAAATCTGTTGGATTAACTTAAATTTGTTGGATTAACTGCAGAAGTCTGTTGTGAGCGTGTTAAATCTGCTGGATTAACTGCATAAATCTGTTGGGAGAGTGTCTTCGCTGTTAAATGATTGTTAAATCTGTTGGATTCACTGTAAATCTACATTACTTGACCAGATTTCCGTCAATTCAATAGTTTTTGGTATTAACTGTTGATATAAATGTGATTTTTTTCTCTGAGTGTAAGTTTGGTCGTTTGCCCTTATTGCCACAGATATATTCCCCATAAAGAATGTGAAGTGTATTTCAAAAAAATATCCGCTAGGTGGCGCTGTTGTCTATATATTTACTAAATCCGCATTTAAGGACTTATTTATTTATGAAATTATCTTAATATTTCATTAATGTGGTACTAATATCGGTACATTTTGAACATTGAGTCATTTTCAGCAACTAACAAGATAATTTCTCTAAAAAATGTTCACTTTTTTCTGGTGGATAAAAACGAGCTACTAAATAACGGGATTGTAAAACCTGATCCCGAAAATCGCGGCATTGAGAAAATCCTAAAAATTGGCAGACCCATTACATACTGAAATACACACATACACAAGCAAACATATATCACAAAAGACATTTTAAATTTTGTATCCTTGTTCTTTTTACCTCAATTCATAGAAAAATTGTTTAGAAAGAGACTCTAAATATGTATGTATGTCAAGCTAAAGTTTATTCCAATGTCCTGATATAAATCAAAAGCATTCGCTGCTCTTGTCCTTGGGGAGAGGATGTGACATAAAAAAGTAATACGCTTCATTAATTTTAAATGAAGAGATTTTGAGTGTTGTCAAGTCCCTATGCCATGAACATTATTGAACAGTTTATATTGGCAGAGAATCGTACCGAAGGATGACTTTTTATTTTACTTTATTTAGATATTATTTGCTTTGCATTTATTTAAACTAAGAGCATGCTCGTGCGGAAATAAAAATATTGGAAATTTTAGTACACCGAAAAATTTCAGACGAATACTAGGGGAATACTTTTGTTGTTACTCAGTACAAATATTCCTTGAATAATATACAAGGGAAGCTATTTGCAAATTCCATTTGATTGAACAATAACTATTCTTTGAGTTGATAGCAATATGTTGTCGTATTTTTTTTAAATACACACATGAACAAATTCAAAAGCAAGCAACAAATAAAAAAGGGAAATGGAAATAGCAGCTAGAGAAGCAGAAGATTATGATATGTCAATCAAAAATATATATATTTTCTAAGTAAATCAGTGTTGCCAATAGTCGAGCTATAAAAGTCCCTCAATCCTCTATCAAAAAGGTCTAAGGGAATTTTTCGATAAACGAACTTAGTCAAAAGATATTCAAAGCCAAAATCAAATTAACTCTTAACTAGCCCTTCAAGCTTTTAACTGCTTAAAAAGAAAAACGAAAAAAAAAAAAACATTTCTAGCATAGAAGACTGGGAGAGGACGGATCGGTGTCCCGCTACTCATGGCGGCACTTCCATATACTTACACCGCCGTTAGACGGCAGAGTTGGAGTAGGGACTTCTTCAAGGGACCTGAACTTGATCCTTGCAGCATCTTCCAGGCTGAAGTCTCTGCAATCTTAGACGCCGCAGCATGGATAAGTAAACGCGCTATCGGAGAGGATATCGTTAATTTCAGCGACAGCCATCAAATCCCTTCGCTCTTACTTACTCAACTCTGAACTTACGCTCAGCGTAAGCCTCATATAGGTCCTGTGACACACGGACATTGAGGGAAGCTGTAGGCCACATGCAAATTAATGCTGAAGGAGCACACACTCCGTCAAGCCAACGAAAGAGGGATATAATCCCCAGGGCTTCAGATATCCATACAAACCTGGGGAAAAAATGGGATCTTAAAAGATCTACACACATTTACGCCCTAAGAATGAGGGAAATCTCCAATTAAATAGTGTTATTGCCAAGCCTTAAACGGTGCGAGAATGCGATTTATGGGAGTTCTCCTCCTGTATAGCCTACGCCATATCGCGAAATTGGGCATAAAGGACTTGATGGCCTTCATCAAGTCATCTAAATAGTTCGAGGAGGTATGACGGTGTCTGTTTAGGAGTGTCAGTTGCGGGATTCTGCTATGTGGAGAATCCCGACAACTCAAGGATTTTCTATATGGCCCTGTCCCGGGACTGAATTTCCTAGCGTTGGTGATATCACAACAGGCCTTTCAAAATTGGCATAAGTGTGCTTCTGCGGCAACCACTTTTCTTTACAAGATCTCAAGTTCAAAAATCGTACTAAATTTTTAGAATTTGGCAAAAATATCCCTTTGTCCCTTTTCAGTCGCAGAAATCCCTAAAAATGGATAAATTCCCGAAACTAGCAACACTGTGTATGCATGTATGTCCTTTCATCATGTAGGTACCTACCCATACAAAGGCAGCAACATTTTTTTAATTCTTTAGTTTAAATGTCCGAGTTAAAGATCACCAGAAACAGGTACTTAGAACTCTTTCTTTATACATATATCTACACCTACACTGTCTAAAATTTTTACAAGGTCGAAACTAGTTTACGAAACAAAGACAAAGGACCTACAGTATTACTTGGTTGAGCCGTTGAGAATTTACCTGCCAAGAGCAGGTAGGTAGAGATTTCTTACTATTATATACCATTGAAGGTCACTTATTTTTAACTAACGAGCGTTTGAGGATCTTAGATTTGGCCGCATATATAAAGGCTGCAAAAAAAATATTTAAACCAAAAGCATTCAACAGCTCAAGGAAGAACGTTTACTTAACTTCAAGATACAAATAATATTTAAAAAAAAAAAAATGTCTAGCAGCAAAGTTTGGCAGCATTTCACAATCATGGATAACTCTGAAAAAGCCTCCTGTAACTATTGCGACGCTGTTCTCAAACGAAAAGACTCTACAACTAGCTTATGGAATCACTACAACTTTAAGCATAAACTAAGCAATGGAGTGGTTAATCTGCGACAACCAACGCGCAGCTATACAAGTGAAGGAAGTTTACCATTGAACATAAAAAAGAAATCACAAGACAGTACATCGGAAACGAATATCGTCAATATATCAGAAGACCGCCAGAAACACATCATACTGGGTATACAAGTAATGTTATCGCTGGGAATGCTGCCGCCTTCGTTTGTTAAGAATGACGGATTAAGAATGCTGCTCAGCCTTTTGGAGCTCAGCCACAAACTTCCTTTTCAGAAAACAATTAATAAATAATCATGTTTATAGAATAGAAAAAAATCTTGCTTTGCTAATAAAATTGTCTGAACAAAAATTATTCCTTTTTTCTTAAATTAATATTATTATTTGTTTATTAGAAAAGGGTCCCACTACTACTTTTCACGCTGTCAAAATGTGCTGAAGGGAAGAGAATGGAATTCGAACATAAAATGGCTGCCACTCGAAAGTTCTTACAGAGTACGAATTATTCTATAACTGTACTTTCACTGGAAAAGAACTACAGAGTGAGGGCCCAGGTATAGGCATATCGCGAAAACTAGGTTTAAAGTAGAATTCATAAAATGCACTCGACTTTTTAACTATGTGCTGCAGTATTTCGCACAATACGCTTCATTTCATTTTTAGAAGGCTTTCAATGTTCATTTAAAATATTTTTTTTTGCAAACTACAGTCTGTGCCCCCTCAAATTACTCTTTTGTGTGTATATAAGACATTGCCTAAGTCATGGACAGTTTTACTTAATACATTAGCCTTAAAGCTCCGGTGGCCCTATGGAGACCAAAAACAATTTTTTTTTTTTTTCTTTTTATCCAATACCTAAAGTCGATAATACCATAGTCGAAGATAACATATGTTTATATATATATCTTCGACTATGGTATCATCGATTTTAGGTACCTATTAGATAAAAAGAAAACAGTTTTTTTGCCACCGGAACTTTGGGACCAATGTGCCACGACTTTCGCTGAACAAAACTGTCCAAGACTTGGGAAATGTATTATATATACACAAATGAAACAACTTTAAACAACTTTTCTTTTCATATAAAATAAGTCCACTTCTAATGTTATGATCTATATGACAACTCTTTTATTCTTTTCTCAGAATAGTAACAGAGACATTTGCCCAATAATTGTGTTCCTATGCATTTGTCAGTGCTGTTGTTTCAGAACGATTAATTTGACAGAATGCTTTTCTAGTAAAAAGGGTGAGTGGCAACTTTGTGGCAATTTCTATCTGTATACCACTAGATTTAGTTTCGAAGTCACTGTCTCCACAAAACGTGTCAATCCTATCACAGCCACTAAAAGATGTTTCGAAAATAAAATAAATGGATATAATTCATAAATCAGGAAAAGTTAACGGTACATACTGTCGAAAAAAAATAATTATAAATTCTTAAAAGAGGTAGACTGTAATTAGTTGCTGAATATGGTATGATTTAGTATCTCAGTGACACCGTTTCAGCAAAATATAAGTTGAAGCATCATCGGGAATAACGTTGTAAATAATATTTTTATTTAAAAAACGGATTTTCTACATATTCCCTTTAGTATAGCTCTCCCACATTGGTCAAGCAGTAAATTTGCGGAAATGATGAAGCTATTACCAATTCCGACGAACGGGAAATTCCGATAACTTCAGCGATTTCTATCAAGTTTCGAGTTCCGACGGAGTCGTGCACTCTTTAGCTCTCAAACTTTACCTAAAAATAATAATTCGGCGTATAAACGTTCTGGATAATAAGGGTTTTTTGCCTTCCTGAACAATATTGACCTTGTCACTTACAACGTTATTCCCGATGATGCTCCAGTTAAAGTTATATACTGACATTCAAAAAGGGCTGTCTCGAATGGATATAAATATAATTGAATTTACCTACTTATAATTTTAAGTGTCTGTTATGCCAGCTTATCATAAGGCCGCAGACATTAAGCTCAGCACATAATAAATGCCATAAAGTAAAGTTGCTCTTAAGGCATGCTCCACTTTCACGCATATTATATGACGGGTGGAGACTTTGCTGCGGATAATGAAGGTAATATTAATCAAAAGTTTGAGTAATGGCAGCAATTGATATGTACAGGGTCCGCTAAAAGCACTGAAGCAGCTCAATTTTATTACAGGCTTCATCAACTAGAAAAACAGTAGTCCATAATTCGTAGAGACAAATTTACACAAGTTATGGCTCACTTTGCTATAATTTGTCTAGGGAGAGAGAGCCCTATGACCACCACTCTCTCTCTAACACAGAATCACTTACATTTTTGATGAGCTCATGTATAGAGCATAAGATGGCCTCAGACTAAAGACCACGAGCACACTAGTCAGGTACTAAGTAGCTGCATCATTCTCACTACACACCGATATGCTCTCGTTTTTGACTTGACCTCTTCATGAGTCTCTCCATGTGATTGGGTCGGCCAGGAATCTGGCTCATTCATTTCCATATACCCTGCCGAGTATTGCGCCGAATTTTCTTCCAATTTGTGCAGTGCTGCACATAAATTTTTCTTCATACTTCGAAATAATTCTATAGACCAGTTAGTTATGGCAACCCCTTGAAACTCTAACACTTATTTTATAAATAGCCACACAGTTCAATGCCAACGATTACAACGTTGCGCTGCACTTAATTGAAATTGAAATAAAAGTTAAGAGTTACTTCATTTTTAATCCCAAAGTTTTTGTATTTGGCAGCATTTCAAGGACCCGTTCGGCTAAGAGTGCAAGATAGCGGGTAAAATTCCTAATGGACTAATACGCGTGAGAAGTAAGAAGGTAGAGAGAGAAGGCGGGAGTGGATTAAAGTAATACATACCGACAGCGAATAGTTTGCATGCAAAGTTGAAGAACTTTTTAAGTGCACTTATCTGCCACAAAGATATAGTTCTCATGAAAAAACTGCCGCCACTTTTACTTTTTTTCATGCCGACTTCTTTTGCGGCAGCTTTGATTTTTTTTAATAAGCTGGCATTGCGGTAGGTACATTCTTAATTAAAAAATACCAATGAAGCAAATCAAAGGCGCCACAAACGAGATGGAAAAAGTTGAGCATTCTTAAATGATGCATTAGATAAGTGGCGAAAAACTTTGCGGCGCCTAAAAGTATGCATTTTGCTTGGCTAATGGATCAGCCTAATTAGGGCTTGCGTTTTGGTGTAATTAAAGTGTAATTGATTTCTTTTTTTTTCAAATAGTTCAGAAATGATTTTTTCAATAGTTCAGAAATGATTACTGAATTGTTTAAGATACTCCATTCTCTATTGCTTCTAGACGTCTTACGCCCAAGTAACTGACAGTGCCGAATGTGGCACACTTTTAGGCGCAGTTAATGTTATTTTAACGGTTGTAAACAGTTAGAAAAATTGTTGGGTTGAAGGGTTGGACATTATTCAAAAAAAAGGTTAGAAGTGTTTCCAAAGAAAATTTTGTTCAGGTTAAACAGAGCGTTTATTGAAAAACAAAAGAAAAAAAAATGGTTGAAGCGTCGAAGCCTATTTTTTTATAACCTTTATATTCAGTCGGTTTCTCGTTTGCACCAATATTTCCATACGAAATTGCGAAATATTGCAAACTTCCCGTTGAGCTGGAGACTTGAAACTTGGCCGAAAAAAAGTATCCGCTAGGTGGCGCACGTATCGAGATATTTCGAAAATTGGTTTGAAACTGAGATTCTTGCCATCGACTTTTAACTAACTTCCTGGCAACCTATGGACTTGAAATTTAGCACGTAGTTGCGGCCACGGCGACAATACAACCTGTAGGAATCAATATTCCGAAAAGGTGGCGAGCCACGTCGGTCGATATAATTGAAAATTTATGAAACACGAGGGAAATCTTGCGATCATTTTTTGAGTCCCTTTACGTTAAGCTAGAGACTGGAAATTTGACACATAAGTCAGAATCCGGTGACAATGCAATTTCACATCAAAAACAATTCCGGTACGTGTAGCACAGATCGAGATATTTCGAAAATTAGTTTGAAGTTGAGATTCTTGCGATCGTCTTTTAACTAACTTCCTGGCAACCTAGGGACTAGAAACTTCGCAATTACTTGCGAGCAGGGTGACAATATAATTTGTAGGAATGAATATTCCGTAAAGGTGGCGCGCCGCGTCGGTCGATATAATTGAAAATTTATGAAACACGAGGAGAATCTTGCGATCGATTTTTGAGTACCTTCTCGGTAAGCTAGAGGCTGGAAATTTGACACATAAGTCAGAATCCGGTGACAATGCAATTTGTCATCAAAAACAATTCCGGTAGGTGGCGCATGGATAAATAATATTCCTCCGATCGACTTTTAACTAGTTTTCCCTAGACACTTAGCATTAAGTTCAGGACTCGACAGCAACACAATTTGTAAAATTCAAAATTCCTTTAGGTGGCGCGCTGATCGATTTTTAAGTAATTTCCACTGAATGCTGAAGACTTGAAGAAGTTCCCTTCCTGGATGTCCTACGCCAGATCGCGGAACTGGACATAAAGGACTTGATGGCCTTCATAAAGTCGTCTAAGTGGTTCGAGGAGGAGTAACGGTGTCGGTTTAGGAATGTCAGTCTCGGGATTCTGCTATGTGGAAAATCCCAGCAACCCGGGGATTTTCCATATGCTCAGGTCCCGTGACTGACTTTCCTAGTGTTGATTATATCAAAACGGGCCTTTTAAAACCGGACATCCGTTAATGAACTTTTTTTCCCGCCTAAGAACTTTCATATATGGAACTCTATATCTCTCTCGATTATTTTGTGCCGTTACGTAGTACCGTTATGTGGACACAATTATAATACCCTTGTACTAGTACTAGTACGCTGGGTATAAAAATTGTTTAAGACAACCTTTATACAAATGCTGTGAAAAAGCAGCAGCAAATTTGACGTTGAACAAAGAAATCGGT
Source organism: Campiglossa producta (assembly GCA_964058755.1). NCBI lineage: Eukaryota > Metazoa > Arthropoda > Insecta > Diptera > Tephritidae > Campiglossa > Campiglossa producta. The sequence goes on from CAXKVI010000005.1 coordinate 83,957,264, forward strand.
CGCATCTTCAGCACATTTTTCCTTCGAAATGAGGTGCAGAAAGTCAACGACTTTCGAGGTCAAGGTAATTTAAAAATACCAACGGGCCAGCTAGGCATTGTTTGAATAGGACAATGTTTGCGGGATCCGATTGAAAATCTTAAAATAAAAAAAAAAAAGTAAAAAAAAAAATCTATATGCTTCAATACCTTCGACAGCGGTCAGCTCACAACCTAAAAGTAAAAGTAGTCAAAGTCAATGACAAAGAAACTTAGCAAAAAGAGGCTGAGAAGAAATTTCCAGTAAATGATACAAGAAAAAGAAGAAAATGCTCAATGCTAAAAATAGAGCGAACAAATTCAAGCTTAAATCGCGCCACGCCACACGCACTGGAACAATAGCAGCGTTCATTTACCACCTGTACAACATGATTTTGCAATTTCGTTCATTCTTTTCATCTCAAAAGCATTTTCAATTGTTATTTCTTTCTCTGCTGCCATTCATAAAGGTCATATACAGAATTACTGATGAGGCACTCAATCTGCCAGAGTAAAGTTTATGTCTGTACAATAGCCACAGCTAAAACAACTACAATTACAAAAAAAAAAAAATTTGAAAATAAAATATATATATACAGCTATGGAAAAATACGTTTGTAGGTGTAAACTTTGAAATTCCACCTGTCAGTTCGAGTAAAAACATGTAAACAAGCTTACGCACCTTACACATGCACTCTCGCATTTGCAAACTAGCAAAAAAAGTTCTATTTGAATTTTTCATAATTACTAAAGCTGCAAAAAAGGACGATAAATCCCAAGTAGAAAATGAAAATGGAATTATGTACCTTTGTATGTTGCTTGTAATGACATTGACATTAGTATCCAACAGAGCGAGATATTGTATTAAATCTGCGATGCTCAAACGCACACTACCAAACTGTGCGATTGTGTTGAAGTATGAGAGAGTTTCTTACTACACCCAAAAAAATTCCAAATACCCAATAAACAAAAATTTTGCATAAAAAAGAATAAATAAAAATTTAAATTGTATTAGTAAAGTAGTAAGGCAACAAAAAACCTTTTTTGAATACAAATTTATAAGTAAAAAAAAAACTATGAAAAAAATGTAGAGAACAACTAGAAAAAAATAACAAATAAAAAATAGAATAAAAACATTGGCGCACACTAAAGATGGTTCGCATTAATTTCTAACAATCTTATTACCGATATGAGCTTTTCTAAAAAAAAACATCTATTCACGATATAGCAAGCGCTCTCATCTCATATCTCTACCCCGCCACCTATCGGAATTATTTTTTTGTTATATTGCGTGGGGCCAGAAAACTAAACGACGATGAAAATTTCAAGATTCTACCTCAACGGGAAGTTCGTTGAAAAACGACTTTCGCATTTCTTAAATAGAGCGACTCGCGCGCCACCTAGCGGGACCAATTTTTTTTTGAACATTTTGAAATTGATTAAGTAATACACACGCTAAATATCAGCTAAATCGGTCCATAATTAGAATTTTCAGTTTTTATTACCCCGATCTCAGCTCCACCTAGCGGAATTTTTTTTAGGAAAATCTTTCTTTTCATAGTAGTAATACATGTTCCGAATTTCAGCCAAATCGGACCATAAATGCGATTTTTGAAAATATAGCGTCCCACGCGCCGAACTGACATCGCGACCCGAACTGTGGTGAAAATTTCAAGACCCTAGCACAACAGGAAGTTGGTTCAAAATCGAGTGCAAAAATCCGGGCACAAGAACGACGAAAGCGACCTAATAAAAACATTCTAGAAATCAGGCAATTTTATTAACGGCTTAAGATTAGTATCTTATAGTAAAATTCAACTAGCTACAAAACTGCTTACTCGAGAAAAGTCTAAAAACTCCATGCCAGAAGTTTCAAGCTTTGCCGAAAACTTTGCACAAGTTTTTTAATTTTAATTTATTTCTGTTGCAGATTTGGCCATTTTTGAAATTAAAATTATTTAAAACACGTAAATAAATAAATATTTTAAGAATAAAACTACTTTCATGCGTAGCAGTCGACAGTCGTTGATTAAGTGATTCGCAAACACACTTTAATTTTCCACAATGTATAGAGAGCGCTTGACTTGCGCGTGTGAGAAAATCTATGAGAGAGCAATAAAGTCGGCTGCCCGCGGGCTAGGTAATGATCGTCACTGTATTAAATACTCCTTTGCATGTTTCTGTTAATGTTTGTGTGTGTATGCATTTTCTATTAATGCTGCACTTTTCAAAATTGCGCCCGCTAATGCGCTGGAAGTTTGTAAGTAACAACAAAAATGAAAACAAAAATTTGACACGATAAAGTACGTTAGCTGCATTTTTACCCATCACTACTTGTACAAATACACATACACCTACCTTCGACTTGAAGTGCCTGTGGGAATTGCTCTCAAATACACTGCCCTAGAAAAACTGCGACTAGTCTAGGGAAGACCGGGATGTGTCTCGAAAAAGCATGCTAGTTTTAAGGTCTTTAATTGAAGGGGTCAATTGTGCCCTTTTATGCCTCTAGGGGTTCGGTCGGCCAAAGTCTACTTTCATACATAAATTAAAATTGATATATATAACCGGGTCCGAAAATAACTCCGTCTCTAAATTTGAAGCTCATGTTGAGAGGGTTTCGGGACTGAAAAGGATATTTTAAGTAAGAACAATTCGATTAGATAAAAGAACTATGTATGTCGAAACGGCCTCAGAGGTCGAAACAACATTATCAAGACAAAAATTTTGACATATCACTTGAAAAAATCGGATGTAAAATAAAACAAGTAAGTCTAAGTTCGGGTAAACCGAAAATTAAATACCCAGCGGTAGTTTTCATATGATTTTCGAAATTTTCCATTTCGTAAGTGGGTGTGAAAAACTCATAAGAGAATGATCAGAAGGATTCACCTATAAACTTATATCATTTTAGCCATTTCAGCTGCCGAGATATGTCAGCTTATGTGATTTTCGAAATTTTCGATATCGAAAGTGGTAGGACGATTTTATGCAACCTCATCAGGTATACTCCAAACAAGCATACTAGTAGCTTTGTACCAATTTTCATCGTGCTATTGTAATCAGTTTAAAAGTTACGACCGGTCGAATTTTCAAAAATGCCTTCCTTAAAAGTGGGCTGTGCCAGAGGGATTCACCTATAAATTTATATCATTTTAGCCATTTCAGCTACCGAAATATGTCAACTTATGTGATTTTATATATTTATTTCCTTTAGCACCCAGCTGCTAAAAATTAGCTAAAATTATGGGAGAGGGCTCGAAAAAAGCGTGTTGGCCCTAGGATCACAAATCTGAAAGCGCTTTTTTAATATTTTGCTTCTCTGAAGAGCGGGCATTTTTCGGTTTTCTGGCCATAACTTTCCACAGAAAAAAAATTAAAAAAAAGCGCTTCCGAATTCGTGATGTTGACGCCAAATCACGTTTTTTGAGCTAATTTCTTAGCTGTTGGGTGCCAAAGGAAACAATTACCAAAAATTTACACTGAACCTTGCTGCGAAGTCAGATCTGCAAGTAAGTACGTTTTGATCGGATAGCACTTTAAGGTACTTTTTCGGATAACAATTCCGAGAGGGTATGTATGTATTACTGATATACTTATACATTTACTTGAAAATATTGCACTTTAGTAGAGTGCGCTCTTGAATATGCAATGAGCTTGCGAACAGGCTAATAGTGCGAACCAAGAAATACAACAAAATTGCAAAACAATTAGTAAGACTAAAGCTGCGTTGAAAGTATGCAATATATCTAACAGAGCAGCTAAAAAGGGTTACAATGTCGTACAAACGAGTTTCAAAAATAAAGCATTGTGTACGGACATAGCCTGAGCGAGAGCATTCCAGGCAGGAAGCCAACGGTTATGCGATGCCTATAGATTAGTATAGACACGACCCTGGTGTTTGGGTGTCTATAGGTTATAATTCAGGGTGTATGTATGTACTAACTACCAGATATACAATAGGAAAAATGCAACTCTGTTATTTTTGCCACCTCAAATACAAAGATTACACCTAATAATTATCTACTGTTGAAAGTTTCAGTTTCGGACCATTTCCACCTGAGATTTGTGTAGCTACATAACTTTTCACAGATGTACGAATACATGCGTGGCTTTCTACTACTTATAAACTTTTTACGCTATTAATCTTTTAAATAACTCAGATTCAAAATAAGACCAAAGTAAAGATAGTACTTAAACGAAATGAAGTGTGGGGGAGAAGGAAATCGCCATAAAAATATCAAAATAAATGAACAAAGTTGTGCGTGTGAAATAATTGCGCAACTAAAACAAGTTGTAATTGTTTAAACTTCCACGTAAGTGGTTAGTCGATTTGGGAGTGAATGTCAAAAGTTTTCTTTGCAATATTTCACTGAAGTGCAGTTTACGGGCAATAATTAGCCAGGGAAGTTGGACGAAATGAGAAATATAGTCGATGTGCAGCAAAAGCTCACAGCTATGTAAATTTAGTAACTAAGTCTTAGTTCAATATACTTAACTGTTGGAATTTCAGATTAAATACATATTTTATTCCATAGACAGTTTTTTGGAATCTAAGCACATGAAAGGTTAAAGGTGAAACTCATTGGAGCTTTGGAAGCGTAAGTACATAAGAGGGAAAGGATATAAACGAAGTATGTTCTTTTCGCTTGTGACACTTTTCCACGATTTGATTATCAATCTTCAAATAAAGTTCATTTATGCAATGAAGCTATAGCTCTGAACCATAAATTGCGGTAACCAATTATCGATTTGCTGACAGGGCGCATAAAGAAACCAATGAATCGCAAACGCATCATTATAACCAGACATACATTTGATAATAAAACCAAGCATAGCAATTGAAATGCAGACAATCCAACTAAACTCTCGGTGAACCAAGACAAATCTATTGATTTAGACGCAATATAAAAAAAAAAAAAATCCAACAAAAAATCTAATCTATTTGAAGTCAAGTCTGCGTGGTGAATGAGCTAATGGACATACTATATAGTTCGTTGTGATGTGTTGATAATTGAACAGTCGATAGATAGTGAGTTAGTCAGTCAGCAAACCAGCCAACCGTGTTGTCTCGAGAGCTTATGCTGACAAGTGATAAGTTGACATAATTTTGTTTTACTACACGGTTAAAAAAATGAGCCAAAATTTTAAACCCAGCTAAAGTTTAAGCGATTTTTTTAGCCTTCCAAATACCGACAAAGATTTTCAAAATCTTCACTCAGAGAAAAATAGAATTCTAAAATTAAGTCCGACCGGAATTAAATTTATATTTTTCCATTCTTAAAATTTCAAGAATTTTTCGTACTTAAATATTCTTAGAATAAGAATTTTTCGTTCTTGTTTTTGAAATGGAGATGCAAAAAGCTTCAAATAAGAATAAAGTACTTATATTAAGAATTTTATTCTTTAAACAAAACCACTACATACTCAAATCAATAAATTAGAAAAATTTACTTACATTAAAAAAATTCCATAAACTACCTACGAATTACATTGGTTTGCAATGCAGATGATATGAAAGGAACGAAATAATCAAACACTTTGTGGTCTTAAAACAAGAACACTTTTTCTTGAAAATATACTACCCGATCTCAAAATAATAATAGAACATAGCTGCAATGAGACAGCAGCAAACATAAATACGCGATAGCCTCCTGGTAGAGACGTCCGTGCAGCAGTCAAAGCGTGTGAGCTCGATTCCCGTTGGAGGCAACAAAAAGCAACGTGTCATTTAGAAAAAACATGTAATTGGAAAGTGGTAAGATGGCATAGTAAACCACCCTGGTTAAGCGTTCAAGGGACCTGAGTTCGATTCTCAATAAAGTCAATATAAGAACTCTGAAAAAATAATTTATTATTTTATTTTTTTTATATAAAAAAAATTATATTGACTTCAACGAGAATCGAACTCACAACCCCTTACACTTAAATTTTGTTTTGAAAATTTTAGTATTAGTTTAAGAAAAAATTGGGATTGAAAAAATATTTTTTCGGTTTCAAATTAATAATAACAAACTAACCCTAAGAATATATTGTTCTCGAAACAGCCCCGGGCGTTCTTAAATTCGGACAAAATTATTCTTGAAAGAAGAATTTTCGAAGTAAGAAAAAAATTGATTTAAGAATTTTGTACTTCGTATAAGAATATTCGGTATTACCTTATTTTCGTGACCAAAATTCTTGATTTGGGTTTGATTTAAGTACAAAATTCTTGTTTTTTTTCTGAGTGTTTTGGTTTCGATTTAAGATCTAAACGAAAAAGCGGACTTAAATTTTTAAAATGGCATTGCAAATTTTCGGGGGTTCCTTGTACTTTGGAAACCCAGGATTTTCGTGAATCGTAGAGAAACGATGGGTTAATCACTTAGGCCTATTAACTCAAATCTGGAAAATTGGCGCATTCATGCCTCTGGCAAGCGAGCGACGATATGTACCTATATCGAAATTTAGTACAAGAACGTCCTTTCTCAAAATGTGTTTCAAAAACGTCTTATCTCAATGAAAATTCAGAATTATTTGCGAGCTGAGAAAGGGCGTTGTCGAAAAAAAATCTTATTTATGGCATTGTTGAAAAATATTTCGAAATAGGGAGAACTTTCTCTCAGCAGTCGGTATATCCACCAACTTTCCCCCAGTGGGCGATAATGATTACGGCTACCTACAGGATGATTACAGTCATCATAATTATTGCCACCACGCTAGCTAATGCATCTATGGTGTTAATAAAAATAGGTAAGAGAGAATGTTAGGATTACTTCGAACCAAACAAAACCAATACCAAATACTAAATACCGACAAAAAACTGAGGCCTCATTGACAAATGTCGTACAGTCAGCAGAAACAATAAAATCAAACACTAATTTACTAACACTTAACGCAAATGTACTTGGCGTATATTGACAATTCCGATAATCATTAATAAATGTGAAAGGTGCGTAAGTGAAAACACAGCTGTGGAATACCAATGGGAAGCACACTTTAAACGACATGTGATTAATGACGACGAAACCATTTGAGTAGCTGCAAATTGATTGCGCTAATGACGATTGGCAGTAGAAAATCTGTTAATGAAATTTAAATACAAAAAAGACAAACGAATTGAAATTGACGACAGGTGAAGTCAATTAAGAACGCATTCATTAGCTGCCAATGTAAAAAAATTAATTCAATTTGACTGAGTGTTTTGCATGATATTAGAAATGGAGAAGATTAAATACACGTCTAAATATTTCTGAAGAAAACAATATTCGCGAATGTTAAAAGAGAGAGAATTAAATGACAGCAATAAATCATGTTAATGTTTCTAACATGCTGTTAAAATTAAGAAAGCCAAATATCTTCGTTGAGGTTTAGAATTAAAATCCATCAATATGTTTTTCGTTTTTTTCTGTATCTTATAGCACACTAACTCATCACTTATTTCGAAATATTCATTATAAAAACTTGCAGAGGTGACAGACGTGCTCTCTCCCAAAAATTTATCTTGCATCATTTCGAAAATGGCGCTATTTATAGTTAGATTCATAATTTTGAAGTTCGTTGCCTTTTTTATCCTCTACTTTTTTCTATCCCATACTCCCTATCATCCTTAGCCTCTTAAGTTTCTAGTCGGTACTATCATTCATCAAATCGATTGACTATCTATAACCTCAAACTCTAATCTTATTATTTTCTCTTTCCATTCAGCTATCAGTCTACGTTTCTCTTTAACCTTCTCTTCCCTGTCTCTTTTCCTTTCCTTTGTCTATACACTTTTTCCATATATCTTTTTCTTGCTCTTTTTCCCTTCTCCTTCACCACAACATTCTCATTACATATTCTCTCTCTTGGTATGTCGTTGTTGTTGTTGTTGTTGTTGTTCTTCTTCTTCTTCTCAACGAAAAAAACACTCCCCGAAGGTATCGGGGAGTGATGTGGAAATCGACAGAGCCCTTGGCCGGATATGAACCCGGACGCTCCGGTACTCCCTTGCGATACTGTCCCACTGTCGTGTTAGCGATTAGGTATGACCAGTGAAACCTTCTAGGCCATGTTATTCCTTCATCATTTATTTTGAATCACCCTAATGTGCATATTAGTCGCCTCTTACTACCGGTATGCCTACCTCGGTCATATTCTAAGCCCCTAACCCGCAGGGCCTATTCGTATGTCGTTTCTTCTTTCTCCGACCTCATTTTCCTCTTTCCTTTTTCTGCCATAACCCTTCATATGACTCTCGCTTTCCCTTTTCATACCCCTCCTGCTCTATTCCTGCCACCTCCACCACTACTTGCACCTCTACTACTATTTCTACCCCCTCTACCTCTATATTTATTTCGTTAAAAGTTTACCCTTTCCTGTACCTCTACTACCTGTAGATACTCACTTATTGCCACTGTCTGTCTACCATATTGTACAAATCCATATTTCGATCCGTTGACCCCGTCACTGGCCGTTATGTGAGCAAGATTTATAAATTATGATAAGCACAACTGGGTATAAAAATATGTTTCATTTAAAAGAGCTCATACCGATTAGAGGCTCTACTTTTGATTTGAAAAAGTAGTACAGTCGTTGTGTTGAAAGCAGCTACTAGCAATGCCGCCTATAAATAAAATTCATGAAGTAGATAAGAAAAGAGCAAATAAAGAGCAATAGCAAAACTTGTACAAGCATACGCGATTATAAACGTATTTATGTTGTGTAAGCTCAAATGTACATATTGCCAAAAGATCGAACGTCGTTTCCGTAGTGTAGTGGTTATCACGTGTGCTTCACACGCACAAGGTCCTCAGTTCGAACCTGGGCGGAAACAAGCCGTATTTTTTGTTTGTATAAAATTTAGTTTTTGCAAATTTTTGTTTAACTTTAGCTTAAAAACTGTAAAAAATTTTAACAATTTCCCTGTGCATTTCTTTGTTGGTAAATAAATATTTGTAGGAAACTCATTATCACTTCAAAAAGGTCAAATGCTAGCGACCTACTGTTGACATCAGTGAAATTGATTACAACTCAACAAACGGGAAAACTTAAAGTGGTATGGAAAAATCACAAAACAGACGAATGTCAACAGCAAAAAAGCAAGTTTTCGTTACGCGCCATTACTTAACTAATAGCATTTTGTTTGCTTTGCTTTTCAATTGGTTTGTTTTGGTTGCGTTTGCATGCTCCACATCCATTTTTTTATGCATTGAAAACAAAAATTTTTGCTCACTCACTATACGCCATAATAAAGTGGATACTTTATTCAACTTTGTGTCCTCTAATGCTAACCACTTCTCGACCATTGACTGCTCAGTCTCGCACGAAATCAAAACAATGCCATAGCAACAATGTTATCTTAGCGACACACTCAAAAAAATGCACAAAAATTAACGAAGATGTAAAAAGTAAATAAAATAATTGAATTTCCATAGAAAAAACAGCGAATAAATGAGATACTAAAAATAAGACAAACAAAAAAAGTGATATTGACCTTGTCTTGAAGGAGTATAAAGTCAAGTTCTTTCTGGGCGAACGAAGCCTTTTGACTTTTCTGCACGAAAATGTCGCCCTCAAGCCATGTTCTATTGTAAAATCGATAGATATTCACCCTTATATGGAGGGTCGTTTCGTCTGTCGTTCGCAAAGTCGTGTCGTTCTGAATTTCGTATTCTTGAAGTCTTTCGACTGCTCTACTACAACTTTTTAAATGACAATCAATAAAATAATTTTTTTAGTACGTCAATATAATAGCTCTGATCCCTTACTTTTCTGACTAAAACTAGTAGAACTGATAAAATTAGAAAATCCGCGCTCAGTACGAGAGCAACACCATGGAGTACGGGATCGCTAAAATGGTAGAACTGTCAAACTGATTGCTTGACAAAAAATCTGCTGACTAAATCGTGCAACTGAAGAGAACTCAATTTTCTGCTCACACCAGTCAGAAAAGTGGCGTAGGGGATCACTTTCCTGTAGTTCGTGACTGTTATTGACTATTCAGTTCAGTTAAGTCGAGATACATATCTACACAAAGGGAAAGAGATTAGGAAAAAGATTCGGAAGAAAAGAAGAAGAACCAAAAAGAGGAAAAGAAAGAGAAAGGTAAGGAGAAAAGAAAGGGAAAGAAGAGTTGGAAGAGAAAGAAGTAAAGGAAAAAGGAGAAAAAAAGAGAAAGGGACGTAGATTTGGACGTAGAAAAAGAGAAGGAGAAGGAGAAGAGAGGAGTAAGAAGTAAAGAAAGAAAAGAAAAGAGAAAGAGAAGAAGGAAGGGGAAAGGGGGAAAAAGAGAAAAGGAGGAAAAAAAGAGAAAGAATGAAAGAGTGAAAGAAAGAAATAAAAAAGAGGTAAAGAAAGAAAAAGGAGAACAAGCAAAAGAAAGAAGTAAAAAAGAAGAAAAAGAAACAAAAGGAGATAAAAAGAAAAGGGCGAAGGGAAAGAAAAGGAGAAGGAGGAAAAGAAAAGAGAGGTGAAGGAAAAACCTAAGAAAAAAAGAAAAATAAGAAAAGTAATTAAAGAAATAAAGGAGGAAATGAAAGAGAAATAGGTAAAAAAAAGAAAAATATATAGAGAAGGGGGAAAAGAAATATAAGGAGGAAGAGAACAAGAAGTAAGATAAAATGAAAGAAGCAAAATAAGAAAGGAAAAAAGGAAAGAGAAGGAAGAAGTAAGAAGTGAGAAGAGAAAGAAAAAGGGAAAAAGGGGAAAAGAAAGAAGAAGTAAAAGTGAAAGAGAAGGCGAAAAATAAAGAGAATGGGAACGAAGAAAAGAAAGGAAAACAGAAAGAGGGAAGGGGGAAGAAAGTAAAATAAAAGAGAAAGGGAAAGAGGAGGAAAAGAAAGAGAACAGGAAAGAGTAGAAGAAAGAAAAATGGAAAGAGTATTCACTTAATTATAATAATAATTCCCAACGCTCAAACCACTATCCCGCACAACCGACACGAGGGGCGCATCCGCATGGATTAAATTTGCCGTGTGTTTGAAAGGCGGAAGTTGGTTAAGTGTCGAGATCTAAAACTGCTCAGCTACAGAGAAACACTCATCAGTTAAGTAACAATTAGCTGTAAATAATTTAAAATAAACACTCAGTTATACGACAAAATTTGAATTTTATAGAGACGTTTGAAATTTTATAATTCCAATTTTTCGACGGTTGCCTCGTAACGAAAAAGGTAATACCGTTTGTTTTCAATTTCGGCAAAGGACTCTTGTAACGACGATCAGAATAGTGGTGATTATCTTAAAAGAGGGCACCATTATCTTTTCTCAACAACCTTCTCCTAAAAAATACAAAAGGCAACATTTCAAAGCAAGATGATCATTCTAGGGTTATGTTGGGATTATTTAGGGTAATTTTTAAATCATTTTGGAACCATTTTGTAGTAATTTTAGGAACACTTTGGGATACATTTTGGGTCGTTTTCGGATCATTTTGAGTTAATTTTGGTATCGTTTTCGGACTAGAGGATAAGATTTGAATGGTACGGGGTCTGGATCATAAACAAGGACTCGAAAAATAGTTATTTCTTAGAATGAAACTGAAGTATCGCTTACATAAAATTTTGACTGTTAATGATAATGAAGTTCCAAACAAAATTCTAAAGTAAAGTGTTTACTGCATATCAATTTAAATGCAGTATGACCCTGACTGGTTAGTATTAATGTGTATTCACTTAAAGATACCTAAACCTATACATGCAATCAATATCATTTTGACTTAGGGTGCATGAATTAGTGATTATGGGCGGATGTGATTTTAGTCATTGTTGCGTTTTATTGGGTTTTGATGTAGTATTAATAATAAATCAAACAGTTATCCACCGAAACACTATACTCGTATAGCCAACAGTTAGCAATATTACATAATTAATTATTACAATCGATAACAGTTACATACCAATATTTATTGAGCTCGATACGTATGCATATAGGTAAGCATCGTTAATGTGATTATTTATGTATGAACTACTTAATTTGCCAACTTCGTTGGTGAAGTGGTAATTAATATGGTAGACATGCGGTGACCATATGATATTGGTATGCTATTTTCACATGCCAAATTGTACTCGAATTCTCAAGTTCCTAACCGAAGAAAGGTGTGGAGTGGGGAGAGGGGAAATGAACTAAAAGTTTCGGCGTGGAAAAATAACGAGCGTATAGAAAAAATATTGGACAAATGAGAAACTTTCCCCAAACCGTTTTGGAAGTGTAAAACAAAGTACAGATGGTCACCTTAGTTAAACCAAGTTAATTACAAGATGAAAGCCTTTACCGTAAAGGATAATTTCTTTGTATTAGGAAAATATTCAATAAATAACTATATTACATATGTACGTATTTTGCAGAGCTAATGGTATCTGCGTTCAGCTATGTAACTGCTATTTTCGCCAATTTTTGGGGGTAGTGAAATAGTTGTAACTAATTTTACTAATCAACAAATTTTGATCAACTTTAATTAAGAAGAATAAAAAAGACCTCTCCCTAAGAAAAATTTTCTCCTGGTTCCGAATATTACTATATTTCACTTTTCTGTGGCAGATCTAGTTTCCGAGATATCGGTGAAAATATGAAAACTCCCATTTTTGCAAAACACTGCTTGATATAAGTAGTTAAAAAGTTACATTATACTTATTCCCAAAAGTTACATTATACTTATTCCCATAAACATTTTTTGCCTTCATCCCTATAAGTATCTTCAGTAGTTTGGCCACTATGCAAAAAACGTTCAAAAAATTTTAAAAAAAAAAAGAATTTTTTTTACAAAATATCGGATTTAAACACTTTAAAATCAGAAAAAGTCTATGGACGAAAAAAGTTAGGCCTCCTATGTTGTGGGAAATTTAATTACGAAAATTTTAAGCATACCAGTAAAGCATTGTGGTGTGCCGTTGACTTTATAAGCCCTGTTATATTGAAACTCCTCAATCAATAATTTTCTGTTTTTACTCAAGAAATTTCTCGTAACTTCCATATTCTCGACATTTGATACATAATTTCTATGTAGAATTTTTTGCTGATTTCGAAACTGTAATCATTTGGTTAAAAAGTAGAATAATTTTCGAAATATTTTGAAATTTCAGTTTTTGAGATAAGTTAAATTTTTGTATATTAAAAGTGTTTCAAAGTTGATAGCTTTAAGCTTTTTGTTACAAATTGTGCTTCTCGAAGAAGAAACCACAAAAATCGCCCATGATAGTTTAATTCCAATGTCCTTGATATAGCAGTTAGTCGAAAAAAAATTGAAAATTTGGATGAAAAAAAAAAATTTAATTTTTTTCGTAATAACTCAATGTCCTTAACGTCGATTTTAATTAGTTTTGCTTTGGTTAAAAGGGTATTTCATCTTTTCAAAATGGAATCAAATGTCACAAAAATCGAGAAGGTAATGGCGGAATTTTTGACAGATCAGTAATTCCACTTTTGTTCTTATCTCGAAAACTGAAATTTCAAGATGTCTCGAAAACTGTTCTACTTTTTAATCAAATGATTACATATTCGAAATCAGCAAAAAGTTCTACATAGAAGTCATGTATGAAATGTTGAGGATATCGACATTTCGGAAAATTGGTTGGGTAAAAACAGAAAAATTTTTTATTGAGGACTTTCAACATAACAGGGCTTATAAAGTCAAGGGCACATTACAATGTTGTACTGGTATGCTTAAAATTTTCGTAATTAAATTTCCTTCGACATGGGATGGCTAACTTTTTTTTTCGTCCCTAAACTTTTTCTGATTTTAAAGTAGTTAAATATGAAATTTTGTAAAAAAAAAATTTTTTTTCAAATTTTTTTCAACGTTTTTTCGTACAGTGGCCAAACTGCTGAAGATACTTATAGAGATAAAGGCAAAAAATATTTATGCACAATTCAACAGTTTAAACTGAAAAAGTTAAAAATACAAATTTTCGATGTACTTATATCAAGCAGTGTTTTGCAAAAATTGGAATTTTCATATTTTCACTGATATCTCGAAAACTAGTTCGGCCAAAGAAAAATGAATGTGATGTTCGGAATAAAAAGAAGATTTTATATGAACTTTCCGTTTTGGTATTTTTTTTTCTCGAGTAGTGTTTTCAATAATAGAATAAGTGTTAGTTACATTTTTTTTTAAAGAGAATGCCAATTTCGAGAAAACTACGAATTTTTCATTAAACTTTTTAAAGTTTTTTCTAAGAATTGATCAATTTTAATATAATAAGGTGTTTATTTTATGTCCATGAATTATTCTTCTGACTTTTTGCTTTAGTTATCTTTATAACCAATTTAATATTTACCCTCATTCAAAAATTTTTGGATTTTTTTTAATTCTTTTTTTTTTTTTTTATTGTTGCCCTTCAGACGAAGAGTTGATTACTTTGCATAACCTTTTCATTTTTATCACTCTTTCAAGTTAATTAAAGACAACAAGATCTACGATGGAAAATATGTTTAATGAAAAATGACGAGCTACAGAAAATGTGTAGATGGGCACTTTCCATTGACAGTGAAAGTGGTACAAAGTCCACCATAGTGCACTCAATGCATGATGCCCATGCATGACACATAGTCGTTTATAATCGAATAAGAAAAAACGTGTATTACAACTGTGAAAAAACTGTTGCTTTTTCCTGTAAGCACGTAAATGTCATTAAGCATGTAACTGTATATATATAAATATTTATATATACACTTAATGTTGGCTTAATGTTGCTCACAAAGAGGCACAGAAAAATGTATGGGCCGTGTTAAAGGAAATTGCAGCAACTGAACCGCCAGTATTTGCAATAAAAAATTTTTCTTGGAAGGACGTTGGTCAAATGACTTACTTTGACATTTGGTTTGCGTGAATTCAGCGTGACATTTTCTCTCACTTTAATTGCGGGGAGTTGGTTTTTTCTTTCAGGAATCAAGTATGTCGGCATATTCAATTTCAGTTACAAAAAGAAAATTTGACTAAAGTTTGCAGCTTTTAAGGGGACTAAAGTTTCTGTAATATAATAAGCAGAGCTCGGAATTTTATGTTATGAGTAATATTTAGTTATTCAAGTAAGAAAAGTTAAGATACATTTTTTTCATGTTTTGGCTGATATCTCTCTTTTTGTTTTCTATTGCAATTTGGTATGGTATGATTTTTCTTCCGGGAAGTGGATCAGGAAACGATATGAACCGAAACAATCGCATTTATGGCTCGATTTGCTTGAAAATCGGTGTGTAGGTAGCTATATGCTGAGATTAATAAATAGAATACATTTTCTTCCGGAAAGTGGACCCCAGACTGACCTTCTCTAAACTATCGTATAAATGGTTGGATTTACTTGAAATTTGGTATGTAGGTAGCGGTATGCCTAGGTTAAAGTATGGTATGATTTTTCGTACGGGAAGTGGACCAGGAACCGATATCTTCTAAACAATCGTATTTATGACTCGATGAGCTTGATATTTGGCGTGTAGCTGGCGTTTCATCTTGATAAAATATGGGATAATGTATCTTCCGAAAAATGGTAAAAATGGTCAAATCTTATTCAGGTGATTTTCTTTGGCGTAGCAATGCACGGTTTTCCTATCGAAACCCGAATAGAGGATGACTTCAACTCCCTTGGGGTTTCCAATTGACGCCAGTTATCGCTAAAAAGGAATGACTGGCGCGCGCTTTGATACGAAACGGCCAAAATCGCCTAGGCGGTTAGGCGTCAATAAATGACGCAAGCCAAGATTAACAACGCACGCCGGGTAGTTTAGTGATTGTCTGTATCGAATACTTCATTGGCATGCCTAACGCTTACATATGTAGTTGCCAAAGACTTGAGCCTCCTATATAAATACTTGAGCAAAAAATTCGTATGGAATTTTTAAGGTTAACCACCGTTTAAGTGTTTATTGGGTCAACGAGTTTAGTGAACCAGCTGCTGCTCTTCAAAAAATGGTTCAAGGTTCATAAGTTCATTTCATTGCCAGAAATATGCTTAGATGTGCGTATACTAGTTATACAAAACTTATTTTTATTGTCGATGTGTGCGTTATTTTTTGCAAACCATTTAATGCTTGATTTTGTTTCTTGCAGTTTATTGCTTGGAAATAATCGTTTCCAAATGTCTGTATAACTAGCTATTCGATTTCGATTAGTTGAAGTAAGACAAAATGTAAAAGAGGTTCAAAGCTACCTTCACGCTTCACCAAATATTGAAATAAAATACACCGTTAAAATAAATTAACCAGTTCAATTGATAGCTTAATCATTTGGTATATTCATTCTGTGCTCGTTAGTAGCCTTGTTCGCAAAACCTTAAAATAAGTGGCGATAACCCTTATACAAATAAAATAATAGCCTTTTTTGAGCTCGATTGGAATCGTTAAGCCCCTAAATGGTGTGTTTTTTATGTAGATTTGCTTTGGTTTTATGTATTTTATTTTGCATAACGTCGCTCGCTTGCCAGAGGCATGAATGTGCAAATTTTCCAGATTTGAGTTAATAGGGTCACGTGATTAACCTCTCCTTTCTCTACGATTCACGAAAATCCTGGGTTTCCTAAGTACAAGGAACCCCTGTACATTTGCAATACCATTTTCATGAATGTGTACTTCAAAGTCTGAAAATCGTGCCAGAAAAACGAATGCGCTACACATTCATGTTTCTGGCACAACAAAAAAAACTAAAAGTTAAATTTTAAAATTTTTTAAAATTTTCCTTGTTCCAGAAGCATGAAAGTGTTGCACTCACAAACAGACACCACGGCATATACGTAGCAGTTTTACTACAAATTTATGTTTCTGGCTTAACGAAAATTTTAAAAAATTTAGAAATTAAATTTTTAATGTCAAAAACTAAAATTTCACATTTTTGCACATTCATGCTTCTGGCAAGCAAAATTTCGTTTAAAATAAAAATATAAATTTATACTTTCACATTTGGTCTCTTTTCAATGGTGTTTGGCTATTCATTTATTTTATGCGCCTAACAGTATGCTTTACATTTTACTTTTCTAAGGTCTTTTCATAGCGAAAGTGCTTAAAAAGTGTGAAGATATTAAGCGCTTTCATAAAATTTCTATTGTTAAGGCATTTCTATTTTTACTAAATTTGTCAACGTAATTCGTTTCTTTGTGTTATCACATTTTTCGTTTGTTTGATATTAAGCTGTTAGAAAAAGAATTCTTACTCATTTCGAATTTTCCACGCTCTAGCACATCTGAATGGAGTTATCAGCAAATCGTTTATTTAAAGCAGGGACCGTAAAAATATTTCGAATAAAATTAAAAAATTAATTTAATAATAAATAATTAGTTTAGTCAGAAACAAAAATATGACTTGAATAGATTAATCGACTTAACTTTTTTGGTCAATAGTTGAAATTTCTTTGTTAAGTCCGATATGGTTTTTTTTTTTCATATTGGAACGTATAAAGTTAGTCAAAATAAAAATTAGAAATTTGCATTTTATGAGTTTAGTCAAAAATTAAAGTTGAATTTTTACATAATTAGTTCATGAACGAAGCAAAAACAAGTTTAAAATGCTATAATCACACACAATTCCAACTATGATGATTGCATTTTCGAGCTTGTTGAAGGCTCTTTTCAATTAGTGTAAACTTAGTGTTTGGTGTAAGGTTAAACACTGTGCATTAGTGATTCCTTGGGTTCGATGACCAGTTAAGGTGATGAAAAATTTCTAAGCAACAATGCAGAGCGGTTTGACGAGATCCTTCAACAAGATCGAAATTGCAATCATCGTGGTTGGTATTGTTTGCGGCATTTTTCAACTTGTTTTCGCCCAAACTCGAAAGAATAATTTCATAAAAATTATTCGACTAGTCAAAAGTCTACAAAAAAAATTTCAAAGTTCAAAATCATTTTAGTCAAAAACATAATTTCTGTCTCTGAAGTATTGTATTAAATTAAATATTACAAACATACAAACAAACATTGTCTATAAGTATTTAGATTTGTAAACTGTGCTTGCAGGCGTGAATAAAGCCTCGATTTCTCTTTATTACATATTTTTTTTTGCATGGATGGGTTTACAGCTTGGAAAAATTATTGCTTTTCACAGATAAATTTAAATATGCCAAATAAATGGTTGAAATAGATATCAAAAATCCAAGCAATGCCTGAGGATATTGTGCAATAATAAAAAAAAAATTAGTACATATTTATTATGCTTTATTATTTGGGATGAGTTCTTAAAGGTAAGTGAGCATTGTGAAGCGAAAATAAATATAAAATCAAATTTAGGGAAAAGATAGAAGTCCAGCACTTTGGGCTTGGCCTGTAGGCGGTGGAGAGTACAAGGTAGATAGATAAAATGAAATATGAAATAGGCAATTACAACAATTAAGGTACTTGCCTACTACATACCACGAAAGCAAAAAGTTTATCTACTTTGGTAGATACTGCTATTATCGTCCTTTTCTACTTCACTTGACTTGAATCGTTTTGTTTTTTATTTTAACTCTTGCTTTTCTTCTAAGTTTAGCCAGCACCAGCTTCTTTTATAAAAATTGATTACTTTCTTCAGACATTTATTGTTTCGTAAGAAGCAATAACACTGTACAACAGCCAAAAAGTTCCACAGGATTTCTCATCGCTTTCTTAAGCTTTTGGGTGTGCTAAATCCGAATTAGAAGTCAGATTTTTCTGGGTCACCCCAGGTTTTCTCTCGAGAGGGTAGTTTGTTCAGAGATCGGTAGTAGTACATTTTTTCCCCTTAACAAATTTCTATACCCTAACTTTTCAGACCATAGAGCATCTGTATGCAGCAAAATATAAAAACCAAAATTAAATTTTTGTTCCTTGAACCAAGAAAAATTGTTAAATTATTAAAACCAAAATTTTGTATACAACTACCGATCTCTTTACAAACCATCTTCTGAAAAGAAAACCTAGGGTGACCGCAAAAATCTGGCTTCAGACTCGGCTTTAGCACACCCGAAAGCTTTAGACACCGATGAGAAACACAGTGGGGTTTTCTGTGGGATTTTCAATTCTTTTAATCGGAAAAAAGGTAAATTAAAAAATTTTTTGTATAAATTAATCAGACATCCCTAGTAAAACCCAGTTTTTCTACCAACACATTAAAATTAATCCAAATATTCCGTAGAAACCCTTTTTCCATGAAATTCCACAAAATAATATATACTAACGAATATTCAAATAGCCATAAGTTATATTTAGGTAAATTTATTAAAGCGTAATAATGATATGGGATGAAATATTTCGAAAATGAGGTGGGATGCGCCTGTACGTACTTACGTGTATTTCCAGCTTAAATAGCAGTACAAGGAAGCACAGTTATGTATTTACAAACACATTCAAATATACCATTTGAAAGTGTAGTTATTAATTTGTATTTCCTAGTAGTTAATAAAGGAGTTTTGCATGTAAGTACATACGTAAAACTTATTCAAATACCAATTTGCTGATTCACTTTTGAACGAAAAGAGTGTATGTATAGCAGATTTAGGTAGTTCTTCTGCTATTGATGTGTGCATTAATTTGGTGCAATTAAAATTTTATTACCTAACTCATTGATTAGTTACGATTTCAATTATTAAGTAGAAAGGAAATATGTTTTCGAATAGCATGACAGAAATATGCACATACATACACAGGGAAAAATGAGCTGGTCATATCAACAAAAATATGGGATCAGTCAACTAAAATCAATTTTTATACTATACATTACTAGTAATATAGCGCTTTCTCGTTCACTTCCCAGAAGAAAAATTACTCTGTGTATTAAAGTAAGCGAAATTCTACCTCCATATAAATTAGTCGATCTCTGACCTACTTCTGTTGTTGTTGTTGTTGTTGTTGTTGTTGTTGTTGTTGTTAACAACAAAACACTCCCCGAAGGTTTTGGGGAGTGATGCCGAAGTTGACAGTCCTTGGCTGGATATGACCCCGGTACGCTGCGGTACTCCCTTGCGGTACTGCCCGACTGTCGTGGTAGCGATTTGGTATGACCAGTGGAACCTTCTAGGTCATGGCATCCCTCCATCCATGAGGAAGGAGAAGAAGGGTAATGAGAGGTGAGAGGCATCATATCCGTAGATCAACCATCGAGTAGCACGTCAATTACCTATGTGCATATTAGTCGCCTCTTACGACCGGTATGCCTACCTCGGGCATATTCTAAACCCCTAACCCGCAGGGGTTAGGTAGATATATTACTAAGTAGGTAGATATACTACTTCTCGGTAGATATATTACTCATATTTTATCAAGATGAAACGCCAACTACTCGCCAAATATCAAGCACATTGAGTCATAAATATGATTGTTTAGACAATATCAGGCCCTGATCTTCGAAAGAAAAATCATCCAATACTTTGACCTAAGCATAACCCTACCTTTATACCAAATTTCAAGTAAATCCAACCATCTACACGATAGTTTAGAATAAGTTATCCCTGGGTCCAATTTCCGGAAAAAAACGTATCCTTTATTTTAATCCAAGTATATAGCTACATATATACCAAGTTTCCAGCAAATCGAGCCATAAATACGATTGTTTAGAGTAGATCGAGTAGATCGGTCCCTGGTCCACTTCCCGGAAGAAAATTCATATCATACTTTAACCTAAGCATGACGCTACCTACATACCAAATTTCAATTAAATCCAACCATTAAACGATAGTTTCGAATAGGGCGGCCCCGGATCCACTTTCCGGAAAAAAACTTATCCTTTATTTTAATCCAAGTATATAGCTACATATATACCAAGTTTCCAGCAAATCGAGCCATAAATACGATTGTTTAGAGTAGATCGGTCCCTGGTCCACTTCCCGGAAGAAAATTCATATCATACTTTAACCTAAGCATAACGCTACCTACATACCAAATTTCAAGTAAATCCAGCCATTTATACGATGGTTTCGAATAGGGAGGCCCCAGGTCCACTTCCCTAAAAGCAAAATTTTACAGAAACACTATCCAGACTCCTACTTATCTATCCCGAAAATTGAATTTGGAGTCCATAAGCCACATACATCCAATTATCCATATATAGAAGATGAAGATTCAATGCTGTAGATTCAACTGCACTGAAACTGTTGATTCAACTGCACTGAAACTGATAAAATAAAGTTTAAGTGAATCGAACTCAGTTGTCTTCTTGGTTCGATGACCAGTAAAGGTGATGCAAAAATTTCTAAGTAACAATACAAAGCGGTTTGACAAGATCCTTCAACAAGATCGAAATTTCAATCGACTTGTTTTCGCCAAAAACTCGAAAAAAAAATTTTCAAAGTGTAAAATTATCTTCCTACCATGCTACCAACATTTAAATTCTTTAAATTCAAATATTAAACTTGTTCACATGCATCTGCAGAAATTTGAATAATAAATTAGCATTATTTAATTATGCATATCATTCGGTTTTCCACGGAAAAGCACTAAACTATGGTTCGGTTTCGTATTGCATTGCAACCGCAATTAAACTCATATTCTGTCGAACATTAAAATCTGCTTTTATGACAGTGCTGGTCATAAATTAAAAATTATTATGTATTTGAGAAAATTGTACACAGCACACATATTCGCCAAAGTTGAGGAGTATGATTGGAGAGTCTTAGTAATTGGTTTCATATTTGCGCGGAAGACGAATTTTTCTCCTACATATTGTGATGTCATGGTTTTCTGAATTATACTTCTCTTTTAAGTCTCTAGCTGATCGGAAAATTACTCCAAAATGTATCGTCAGTACGTGTACCACCTAGTAGGGTTTCCACATATATTATTGCTCTGAGCTATGTTCCAAATTTCAAGATTATAGCCCGCCATGAAGTAACTTAAAAATCAAACACAAGATTTCACGTTTGTTTAGTCGATGTGATATTTTTGAGTCATATTGAAACTATTGTTGTTCACTTGCGGATTTTGAATCATCTCGTAGACTTATTTCTGTTTCTGAAGCCTTACTGTTGTCTTTCTAGACTCAGGCAGTAATATTTTTGAACTCTGTTATGAAGCGCTATATTTGTATATATATATTTGAAAAACTTAACGACATCTTTGTATAATGCGACAACTTCAAGCATACAACATAGCACTTCTCTGCAACTCCAAATGTTTGCTGGTTATAGCTTTATTTGTTTTTGTGTGAAAGCTCACTAATTAACTTTAAGTGAATATAAATATATGAAAAACGAGCAGAAAAATAACCAAAAAGATTGCTTCAGCACAAAAATGGTAGATCTCTGTTGGCACAAGTTGCCTTGCACTTTTAAATCATTTAATTTGCATTACTCAGCATTTTAATTAGGTTTTTTTTTTTAATGGTAGTTTGTGCACATTTCAGTAAAGTGAATTATGCGATATTTTATTTTAATTCGAATAAATAAAGCAATTTAACACTTTCAATTATAAACCAGAAATGTTTTAACAATTTTTTAAAGATAAAATACATTTTTTTGTCCGTTGGCGGGAATTCGAACCAAGACTCCCCGCGTCATGCCCGTCTGCTCTACCACTGACCTACATCGCACACATAAATGTTGTTGGTAAAATTCAATCTTAAATAAGCTTTCAAAAATAAATTCGAATTTTCAAACCAAAAAGTTTTTAGACCGAAAAGTTTAAATTTTCAAACCAAAAAGTTTTAATTTTAAACCAAAAAATTTTAATTTTCAAACCGAAAAGTTTTAATTTTAAACCGAAAAGTTTTAATAATAAAATAAAATTTAAAAAATATGGCACTTGGTAGGATTCGAACGAAAACGCTCAGGAGTCACTGCCGACTGCTCTGCCGCTGACCTATGACGCACATGAAGTTTTTGTGTCCAAAAATCAATTACATTCAAACAGACCAAAAAAAATTTAGATTGTTTTTTATTTAACGCGTGTGAATTTTGTATGAAGCGATGTTGATGTGACTCGACCTAATGTCATGTGATACTATCTGTATGATGAACTTCTGTCTACGGTGAAATGTAATTATTTTCACTTAAGACTATCAAGCGATAAAGCGATGTGATGTGATATCATATGAGTTTGATGTTATATAATGGCATGTGTAAATGTGTATGACGCGATACAATTTCATGTGGTACTATCTGGTTTGACGAAATTTTGCATAAAGATACGTGGATGTGATGTGATATCATATGAGTTTGATGTTATATAATGTAATGTGATACTATCTGATGTGACGAAATTTTGCATGAAGCGACGTAGATGTGATGTAATATAATGTAAGTTCGATGTGATAAAATGTCATGTGATACTAACTGATTTGCTGAAATTTTGCATGAAGAGACGTTGATGTGATGTGATATCACATACGTTTCATGTGCTATAATGCCATGTCTCTTTATTTAATTTGGTAAAAGCGACGTCTTACAATGTCTGATTTATAAAGTGTGGTGGTTGCGATAAATGATGTGGTATCATGAGATATATAATGTTTTGATCAAATAGTAGTTTGCGTATATGACATACAACTGCGCTTCAATCTGACCTTGGTGTGAAAATGGTGAAATCGATATATGTGGTATTAATTTGTCAAGGTCATTTCAATCCAAATCAGAGCTGGTCCAAACATATCGCACACTAAATCAAAAAGAGACACAACTCAAAATCGGCGTAAGCTTAAGTTCAGCGCTTCTGGATCGCAAAAAAGTCACACGATTTTTAAAAACTTGTGATGGCAGTCTTTTTTAAAGAGTGACGATAGTAGCCAAAAAGGAAAAATTGTATCTAATGGCTGTATTTATTTTTATTAGGCGATCATGCTAAGAAAGTGACCTATACAAGTTTTGAGCTGTGACGGTTTTTGATTTAGGGTGTATATTGAAGTCCGAATAATAGCAGATGGAAGTAATATATGTGTATGCGAAACTTGATATGATGTGATGACTTTGATTAATCTGTAGAACTGAGTGTGATTAGATCCCCTCATCAGATCTAATCTAATAATCATATGACCTCTGGAATGACGTGCTAACTCGATCGTTGATCTACGGATATGATGCCTCTCATCCCTCATTACTCATCTTCTCCATCCTCATGGATGGAGGATGACATGACCTAGAAGGTTCCACTGGTCATACCAAATCGCTACCACGACAGTCGGGCAGTACCACAAGGGAGTACTGCAGCGTACCGGGTTTATATCCGGCCAAGGACAAGGACAATTTCGACATCACTCCCCAAAACCTTCGGGGAGATGGAATGTTTACTAGAAGAATATTTGACGTAATTTTCAAATAGCTAGCATTTAGATTTTCACCCGATACAGTCAGGTTTGGCCTTAACTGGCGTGATACCATATCACAAAATATAACCCTAAAATTGTTGTGATATGATCTGATGATGTGACATTATTAAATCGGACATACTTAGATTCTTATGGCATACGAAATGTTAAGCGCGGAAATCATGAAACATACATTTTTCATCTATTAACTATTATTCAATTAATGAATTAATCTGATATTAGCCTATTTGATATAATTTCATCCTCTTTCCTTTGATATCATATCATATAGTATTCAGACAATCGCGTCGCTCCAAAGTAAGCTTGCTCATCTTTTGCTTCAGAAGAGTTGTTTTCGGGGAGCCCTAGTAATTAATTACCAACCGCTTTGGCCTCCTACTCGTTTTGCCAGTTCAGGCTGGGGCTGCTTTATTCTATTTAAGTGGAAGTAGAAACACTACATTAAACCTTTAGCACCTTGTGATGAGAGCAACGCCAACGCACTAGGTGTCAAAGATGTTCGAATGAATTGAGATTGTATATAAATTTGATAACATAGTGGAAGATTTTCCTATCAAATTTAAGGCACTTTAACTCTTTTAACTTTTTAACGATTGGCTTACAAAATAAATAAAACGGATTTTTATTAATCATATTTCAAACCACTCGGTTGTCTGTTATATGCCACCTACACCGTTCGCTTATTGCAAAATTTTCACTTGCCATTAAAACTTATTTAGCTAATACACCTTGGGCATCAAATAACAGTTTATGTTGCAAGCAGACTTGTAGTGTATTAAGCGAAATCTCTCCCGCATATCGCCTTTATTCCGCTCTTTCGTCGATGACTCTATGCTTCTATGTATTAGCAATCACCTTCAATTAAAACATCAAATTCAGCTTTACTGCTTGTAGCCACAATATAATTGGCAACTAGCTAAATACACAGAGTAATGCACGTGTTTTCTATTTTTTGTTCTAGATTTTGATTTCATTAATTTAGTATACCTGCAATATTAGATTCACTCGATTATTTATGTGCATCACGCTAAATTCAGTTGTGATTTTCTTCAATAAGCTGTGCAGCTGAACATTAATTGGCATCACCGCTAGTGCACAAACAAGCATAGAGTTTACCATTTCTAGGAAAACAAGCCCTACCAGCCATATGAGAAGTAAGTGTGAAAGATACCAAAACGAACTGGTCCGCAAAAGACACCTAATGTGGCATTAAATGTAATGCTGAACAAAAAACTGGCGTGTAATATTATATGGTGGTAGGAATTGGTGAGAAACTTTTCTGAGGCAGTAGCTTAACTTTTTCTACCAATAAATTAAAGCAGGAAGGTCCTTTGAGACTTATCCCAGACCGTATTTGAAGATGAGATCACCCCCATTCATAAAGTATGATCTGACATCATATCAAACCAATTCAGTCGATATGATATCAAATCCGTACAGACCAAATCATATCATCTGAAAGTAGTCTTCTACTTTTAAAGGTAGTTCACAAATAGTTGGCTTGACTCCAGCCTCTCTATTTACATATTTGTGGTTGTATACACGTGGTTTCTTTCTGACTCGGCGATGTATGCAAAACACGATGCTTTGGCTTGTTAAACATCAACGCGATGTGTTCAAATATCAAAGTGCCAGTTGCATTGTAGCATACAAACAAAAATTTGCATACAAACAAATATCTAGTTACATACACGAATGCATATCTAGTTAGCTCAGTGTTAGTTAATTTGATTTTGTTGCTCATTCACTGTTGCTTTGCTATGGTTTGGTTACATGTTTGACCTCAACTCAACCATTTCAGCCTGCATATTTCGTTACATTTGCATTCAATGTATGTATGTTTGTGTGTGTGTGTGCGCTAGGGTCATTCCAAGACAATTTAATAAAAGATTTGATAAAGTAAAATTAAATTAAATTTGACTAATTAAATTCTAAATTAAATCCTTACAAAGGCATTCCAAAAAATTAACTAAATTGAATGACATTGAAAAAAAAAAAAATTGAATAAACCAAAATTAAATAAATGAAATAAAAATAAAATAAAATAAAAATAAAATAAATTAAATTAAACTTAATTTAATCTAAATAAAATAAGAACAAAAAACATACAAACAATAATAAAATTAAAAAAAAAAACTGTAAAAAAAAATAAGTTAAATAAAAAAAAATAAATAAATTTAAAAACATCAAAATAAAAAAAAAATAAACAAAACAAAATGAAAGGAAATAAAATAAAATAATAAAATAAAATAAAATAAAATAAAATAAAATAAAATAAAATAAAATAAAATAAAATAAAATAAAATAAAATAAAATAAAATAAAATAAAATAAAATAAAATAAAATAAAATAAAATAAAATAAAATAAAATAAAATAAAATAAAATAAAATAAAATAAAATAAAATAAAATAAAATAAAATAAAATAAAATAAAATAAAATAAAATAAAATAAAATAAAATAAAATAAAATAAAATAAAATAAAATAAAATGAATAACAAAAAAAAAAAAATAAAATAAAATAAAACAAAAAAATATAAAAAAAAAAATTAGATTAAAAATAAATATTATAAAATAAAATAAAATAAAAAAATAAAATTAAAAAAAATAAAATAAAATAAAATAAAATAAGATAAATAAATAAAAAAATAAAATAAAATAAAAAAATAAATGTTATACGTTAAAGTTTTATTGGTCTGTATGTTTAGAAAATTTGTGAATTTTTATGACTTCAAGACCGGTTTTGTTATTATTGTGAAATGGCAAATTTCTAAAAAAAAAATAAAATAAAGTAAAATAAAATAAGATAAAATTATATTAAATAAAATTAAATTAAATTAAATGAAAGAAAAAGAAAATAAAATAAAATATCTTACACGGTTAAAAAATTAGCCTAAATTTTAAACCCGTCTAAAGTTTAATATTTTAAGCCTTCCAAAAGTTTAAAAAGAATTTTAATTTCTTTTGGTTTCGATTTAAAATCTAAATGAAAAAGCAGTCTATTTTTTTTTTTTTTGTTTGAATGTAATTGAATGTTGACCACTAAAACTTTATGGGCGGCACAGCTCAGCGGTAGAACAGTCGGATGTGACTCCTGAACGTTTTCGTTCGAATCCTGCCAAGTGCCACATTTTTTCAATTTTATTTTATTCTTAAAAATTTTCGGTTTAAAATTAAAACTTTTTGGTTTGAAAATTTAAACTTTTCGGTCTAAAATTAAAACTTTTTGGTTTGAAAATTCAAATTTATTTTTGAAAACTTATTCAAGATTGAAATTTGCCAACAACTTTTATGTGTGCGATGTAGCTCAGTGGTAGATCAGACGGGCATGATGCGGGGAGTCTTGGTTCGAATTCCCTCCAACGGACAAAAAATGTATTTTACCTTAAACAAATTATTAAAACATTACTGGTTTATAATTGAAACCCGATACATATAGCCAATTTCCGAGAAAACTGGTCTAGATTGAATTTGAAACCAAATTTGCTTTGGTCATATACATACATATGTAGTCCAAAAAAGTTTGAGATTTAGGTTCAAATTTTTAACCGTGTATCAACCAAAATAAATTTGCATAAAAAGGGAAAGGAAAAGCTAAAAAAAACCAAATTGAATTTCAAGCACTCTGCTAACTCTAGTCCTAAAACGCTGTGCGTTATTACAATAAGCTCGACCTTAATACTTCCCAGGTATACTGCATAAAATTAGTACTATTTTTATAAATTTCCACCTCAACTAATAAGTGCACACAAAGGCAAGTTGAACAAATATTTTACTAACAGCATTCACGCATGATGAAAGATCCAACGCATTTCCCTGATAGTTTGATAAATTACAAAATAGGCGTAGCTGTGCTAAATAGCATTACCACTGCATTAAAGCAATACGAGTTTCAGTCTCAGCCAACCTTTTTTTTTTTTTTGAAATGGCGTACTACATGCAAAGCTTTCATTAGCTATCACTTTAACCTCAGCAATTTACGAGTTTGCATGTGGTAGCTACTACGCCGAATAGCAAAACAACAATTGTTATTCCACCTACATTTTGCGCATGCAAGTTAATGGGCATTTAACTGTGTAATGCAATACACACATGCATACTTTCATACACCACTGACCAACCTTTCAACATTAGCAAACAGAATATCTGCGCCATTTTCAATTCACTTTGCTCATTCACGCCTAAGCCGCACACACACACACATAAATACTCGAAATTTTAATATACCACGCTTTGCAACTATCACAACGTACAACTGAATATGTAGTCTGTGGCATGAAATAACAACAACAAAATGAAACGAAAATACTGCTGGCTTTATTCATTGGTTTTTGTAAGTTTGTGCTGATAAAATGTCGCGTATGCCATGGCGTATGAGTAACATTCGAATGATTGGCGGGGGAAGTGGGCAACTAATGAATTTTGCAAATTTGCTGATCGAACTTTGAAATATAAACTCGACTATGTTGAAAGCTAATGACAAAATGTGAATATGTGTTGCAAGTTTTAGCATACGATAATTGGCTTGGCTATATTTGCATGCAAATATTAATGGGGTTTTCCAGCGCGATTCGAGTTGGATCTTTTGGGATTTTTTTTAGCTGTGCAGCATACAAAGTACTTATAATAAGGCCGTCACTCGATTAGGCAGGACCAAAACCATCTAATAACAGTATAGACGTCGATCCAGGAGCAGAGTTAAGCTGTATAAATGAGAGGTGATCAACTATTGAAACAAATATAGACCAGAAAAAATTATACTTCATAAATGCTAACTTGCCCGCTTTGGATAGAAAAAAAGTTTGTTTGCTACAGTGTGCTACGCCTTCCAACTAGAATAAAATACAAGTTTGGAATATTTCCTATCGATTCCTGTAAAATTTGTTTGCCCACATTTGCCCCCCTTGCCGTAAACTTGATCAAATGACGAAAAATCACTTCAAATTTTTATAAAAGTGACAAAATATTTGCTCTTTTGAGCTGGAATTAAAATTTGTATTTAAATTTTTTTATTGGTCCAATGGAGGCATCCCTAGGGGCTCAATGATTTTAAGCATTTTTCCTATATTTCATAACAGGCTCACATATGTATGAAATATGTGCAAGATTTAAATGACTTAAAACCACTCCTATTTTTTCCAAAAAATGCATGGATCCGAACCGCTATGGAGCTTCACGCTTACTGATAAGAAAACTTGGGCCAGAACCTGGCCGGCCCTTGAATTTTAAACGGCTCGAGATATTCAAAAAAAAATGTATTTATTAGTTATTTCTGACACGATTTTGTAAGTTTCGCAGACCATCTCGAGAATATCTGCTAGCCTGTATTGAATTTAAAGCTTTCGAAAATACTTAAATATTAAATACAGTCGTTATTCATAATAAAAAGATGCCTAGTTTCTGCAGTTACCTGCGCAATTTCCCACTTTTAATTTTTGGCTCATTAGCTATTCATATATTTCCAGGAACAGATTCAAAATTTTAGACATTTGCATTTATGAAAAACACATAAATTAGCACGCAAAATATGTAAAGGCAAGGAAAAGTGAAAGGACATAAAAATATAACAGCAGTAGCAATTAGAGAGCAATAGTATCTATGTTTAAATTGATGACAACAGGTGCGTCTCGTTAATGGGCAAAGGACGGCCTAAAGAGGCGGAGTTGCATACATTTACATAATTGACTGTTCAAAGGAAAAGCTGCGTTGTGGGGAAACGAAAATGTTAATTGGATTGAAGAAAGCATATCGACAAAACAGCTAAATATATAGAGCAAAAATTTTAAAGTAGGAAGAAAAAACTTTTTTTCAATGACAATAACATTTTACCTATGAAACAGGGGTAGCCAGGAATTTTATCCTATTGAGCCATACAACAACAACGTCATACTTTCTACTTTCGTACTTTTCTTGCGAATCTGGTTTGTTTTTGTGAGCCACAAAAGAGCCACACGTTGTTGTTGTAGAGCCACAGTGAGCCAAAAGAGTCACTACGTGGCTATGTATGTCTTAAATACTCAAAATGTGTATAAACAGATTTTTTTTAACTAACTGTTGGCTACACAGACAAAAATTGCACTGATAAAATCAACAACCCCGTACTGTTATCCTGAAGTTGACCAAATTCTGTTAAATTGGTCAAATTTTGGTTATTTGAATGGAGCTGTTTGTTGAAGTAACTGTATTCAATTGTTGATTGAACAGTTATAGATCTGTAAATTTTTATTTAAGAAAATTTTGTAAGCCTAACAGAATTTTTGTTGATCAAACTAAATTTTGTGTTAAAACAACAACTTCCTCTAGTTAATTCAACAGTTAACATACTGTTATCACTGTCATAGAACAAAGCGGTAATTTGACGCTGGCCAGCAAAAGTACGCGATGGCATTATGGTAGACACCTGCGTTAAGCTGTCAAATATCGTCAGCTGGATTCACGATGAAGGCAACAAAGCGTGAGAAAGTGTGGTGTCATTTAAAACAAAGCTGTCATTAGACTCTGGCAAGCATAAGTATCCCTGCAGCGAAAGCAACTAGTTGAAAACTACTTTACAACTAGTTGGTGCACCGAGTCCAATGTGGCAGTGTTTTGTATTTTTTTCCATATAAGCAACTGGTATTTGTGTTG
The DNA here is from genome assembly GCA_964058755.1 of Campiglossa producta. NCBI lineage: Eukaryota > Metazoa > Arthropoda > Insecta > Diptera > Tephritidae > Campiglossa > Campiglossa producta. The sequence goes on from CAXKVI010000005.1 coordinate 83,988,056, forward strand.
TATCCTACGAAATGTCAATTGTTAGATTTCAACCAGAACATACCAGTCATCTACTAACTAGTCATGATATACTAGAATTATACTAGTTGTAAAATACCAGTCCCATACTAGTTCAACCAGGACTAGGATGATTTCCATAAAATGAACCAGTCCCCATACTAGTCCAAAGATGACTAGTATAAAATATACTCGTCCCATACTATTTCAAAAAGCATTGAACTAGGGTAAGTCATGAAAATTCTGGTTGCAATCATACTACTCCAGGTTAAAATGCTTTTTGCTTTTATTTTCATGTTTATTCTTAACAAAGCAGCGACTATTTGTATTTACTCTATCACGAGAAAGCATCTGTGAATTATAAGAGAAAAAAAAGCAAATGAAACAAATGAATTTTGTATCTTTTTAATGGTATGACTAGTATGGATGCAGCCAGAAAATTCCTGTTGTATACTAGTATTTTTCTGACTAGTTTGGGGGTTTCGCTGCAGGGTACACGATGGCATCATGGTAGACACCTGAGTTCGATTCTCGGTGAAGTCAATATAAGAACTAAAAAATATTTTATTTTTTATTTTTTTTTTTTTACTTTGACTCCTTTTGGTGTTAAAATAACACTTATTTTAGTTTATACATATATGTATAGAGCAACAGCTTAAACAACAAAAATTTCTGTTAAAACAACAAATTTTCTGTTAAGTTAAGGTTAACAGTCTCAATGTAGTTGAATCAAAAGCATTGAAAAATGGATAAGAATTGACTGTGATTGAATCAACCCATATTTTGGTTGATATGACCAGCTTATTTTTCTCTGTGTAAGAAATACACAGAAAATCCATAGTTCGAAACTCACTGAAAATTGTTTGTATTCTCTTCAGCTACGCCCGCTACATTTACCGCCCTCTTAAGAATGAAAATAAACTCTGTTCAATAAGTAACTTTGATTTTCTCAATCGAATTTCTCTATAGCGTTTGTTTTGTGGGCGTCGCTATTACTCTTCTGGTAAATAATTCTTATTTAATTTCATTTTTCATATTTTCTTAGGCGTTTCCAAGTTTATATGCTCTTGTGTCGTATTTGCCAATAATTTTCGTTAACAGGAGCACTTACTGAGTGCTTGCCGAAGAGCACCGCAAAACGCTAGACAGCCATCAAACAGTTGTGGCACTAAAGTGAACATCAACTTAACTTTAAATGCTATCTCGAGAATTTTTACTTCCCACACTCAATTTCAGCGTTATTTTTTCCAAGGCTTTTCCAATTCAGGTACGCACCCACGCACTCAATTTCATGTCGTTAACAAATTCACACATTATAATTCATAGCCGGTTGTCAAATGTATTTCCTATTTGGGAAAACTTTTTCATTAACATATATATACGAGTACTTATGTTTTATTTGGCTAATTCAAGGAAGCGTTGTACAAATATTGCGTGCTTGTTCATATCATTCGGCAATTTTATATATTTCAAATACAATTTGCATTATCATTAAACTGGAGTGTACAAGTACAATTTTTAACACGCACAATATGTTTTTTTTTTTTTTTTTTGATGTGTAAAGATCTTTTCAATTCAGTTCAATTCAATTATTTGCGCTGGGGGTCATCCAGAAAAAGTTACATGTAAGTTGTAAGTGGAAGTGTGTTGTGTGTCGAGGGTACAGAGCAGTTTAGTGAGAAATTCTTGCTTGACTGGTTGCTGATATGTACATGAGCAGGATCGGCTGCACCATGGAATTACCATATTTAATTTTTCATTTTGGGGTCATATTGGGATTCTTCTGGGGTCGTTTTAGGGACATATTTGGATTATTTTTAAACGAGTTAAACTATATATACAAGTACATATATTTGTATATCCAGACTATCTCTGGAACCGCTTGACCAATTTGGATGACATTTTGAATACAGATAGTATGGTTGATTCTAGATTGCCACCTGGGCCGGTTTACAGGATTGCCACCTAATTCTGTTTTTAATTTTGTAGCAAAATATGCCAAAATGGGTATAAACTGAAAGGCATTTTCAGCAACATGCCAACTAAATAATTTTCAAGTAGGGTTGCTACCTAGGGTTGCCACCTTACCACATTGTATTTGTATACCCGGACCTTTTCAGGAACCGCTTGACCGATTTGGATGAAATTTGGCATGTAGATAGTATGATTGATTCTAACTTGGGGGGTGTATAGGATTGCCACCTATCTCAATATTTTTAAATTATGGAGTTAGATATGCCAATATGGGTATCAAATGAAAGGTATTTTCGCCGACATACCCACTAAAATATTATCAAGTAGGCTAGCCGCCCAGGGTTACAATTTCACCGTATTGTATTTGGATTGTATATTTTTGGGATCATATTTGGATTATTTTAGGATCATTTTGAGATCATTTAGGGGTCACTTTGGAATAATTTTGCAGCTATTTGAAGATCATTTTGGGTTAAATTTTGGATTAATTTGGAACAGTTTTGGGTAATTTTCGGATCATTTCGGAGTCATTTTGGAATCATTTTTGGGTCATTTTGTGTAGATTTGAGGGTTTTTAGGGGTCGTTTTGGGATTATTTTAGGATTATTTTGGGATCATTTTGTGGTACATACATATAAGGGTGTTTCTGGGATCATTTGGGAATCATTTTTGGGTCATTTTGGGATCATTTTAGGGTCATTTTGGGATCAGTTTTGGATAATTTTTGGGCAGTTTTGGGTTCAGTGTCGTAACATTTTGTGAACATTTAAGGGTCTTTTTGGGATCATTTTAGGATTATTTTTGGACTATTTTTAGATCATTTTGGGATCATTTTGGGTAAGTAAAGTTAGCGCTAAATTGATAGCACCGAGCAAGATCGGTCACCCAGGTACTATAAACTTATGTGTGGATACACTTGTTTACACATCAAACATCACTAGTACTTAAATTTTGTATACCCAGTTGTGCTAAGACAGAACACATTAGAATAATAGCTGTAACAGTTTAACGGCCTGCTAATATCTGATACCTAGAGAGATAGGATATCATGAAAATTCAATAATAACACAGACGTCAGTCCAGATTAATGTGCCGGAACATTCTAAGAAGTATGTCATAGCTATCTCGAAAACATATCGAAGCGATAGCGGTAATGCAACGATAATGAAGTGTTAGTGGACATACATCGAAACGTTTAGAAAAACACGATGAATAGAAGACAAAAGAAAAGCACAATAAAAATAAGGAAATGCCACCAAAAGAAGAAGCAAACAAAAAATACATTCTTAACATGAATCTTCATATTATATATTCTGCTGTAGAAATATCTATAAACTTCCTCCCATCAGATAGTAAGCACATCCATTGTTTGATATCAAATTACACATAAGAGTCCAAAAAACGTTAACTGACATTTTTTTCTATTCTTCAATTAAATTGATGCACAGCCTCACGTCAAGCAAAGTGTTGGATGCAATTTTCTCAATGGATGCGAAAAAAGTAAACCTATACGAAAAGGTGTTTTGAAATGAAATATGTAAACGTAAGAAAATTAATTAACACGAACTTTTATCAAGTTTTTCAATTCGATTTTGTGTGTCAAGATATATGTGGTGCGATTCTAGCAATGTTACTACCAAATGAAAGTATGAAAAAAGTTTAATATCAGCACAAACGGATAAAAGGAGTAGTACTGAATGAAAGTAAATAATGGGGGATGGACCAAAAAACCAACACTCTGAAGCAAATTGGGATTAATTGAAAAAATTCCAAAGTGGAAATTACGTAGAAATGGAAAAGTTTTTTAAAAAATAATAGCCTAGACCAGGAAGTATTTCCACAGTTGCGACCGACAACCAACATTGCCTGGAAAAAAGTTATATACTTTATCCAGTGTACTTACTTCTCCCAAGCGACTTCGCCGATTTAATGAAATTGAATATCGTCGGCTAAGAGTGGAAACCTGCCAACGACGAAAACGACATATTTCAGTAGAGACAAAAAGCCAAATTTAATTTGAACTTTCAGGTTATGGTTTGAGGGCCATGATTGCCTTGAAATATCAAAAATTAACCCATGTTCGCTGGATATTATCTTGACTTAAACCCAGAAAAACAAATTATGTAGAATAGAACTGTAACCGACCTTAAAAAACAAAAAAATTTTTTATGGTGCAGTTTGATTGAGTTGGTCATGTTTATAGAGATAGGGATACAGATGGAGATAGGGGTAGGTGATAGAGTTAAAAACAACGATTAAAATCAAGATAAAGATAAAGACAAAGATTAAGATGTGGGATTGACACGGGAACGAACAACAAGAAGTGGACAGACCAGGGGCGGACCCACGGTTGGGGTTTTTAGGTTCAACCCTCACCCCCCCTTCGGGATCATCAACGGGGAGGGTTTTTCACTACACTAAAAATAAAAATGTCCCCGAAATTAAAAGATAACATTTGAGAGAGAGAGTTTTTAACTAACCATCAGCCATTTTTAATCATTGGTAATAAAAATAGTTTATATGGTCAAACAAAATTTTAGTGTTTTTAAATGGATTCTACAAATATAAAGAAAAGGATAAAGATAAAGATAGAGATAAAGGAAAAGATAAAGATAAAGACAAAGATAAAGATACAAATCAAAAAGCAGAAAGATAAAGACAAAGATAATTATAAAGATAAATATAAAGATAAAGATAAATATAAAGATAAAGATAAATATAAAGATAAAAATAAAGATAAATATAAAGATAAAGATAAAGATAAAGATAAAGATAAAGATAAAGATAAAGATAAAGATAAAGATGAAGATAAAGATAAAGATAAATATAAAGATAAAGATAAAGATAAAGATAAAGATAAAGATAAAGATAAAGATAAAGATAAAGATAAAGATAAAGATAAAGATAAAGATAAAGATAAAGATAAAGATAAAGATAAAGATAAAGATAAAGATAAAGATAAAGATAAAGATAAAGATAAAGATAAAGATAAAGATAAAGATAAAGATAAAGGTAAAGATACATATAACGACAAAGATAAAGATAATAATAAAGATAAATTTCTTTCCAAGAGTGTTTACGCTTCAAAATATTTTATGTATTCAATTTATTTCATCAGATCCAGCAAAAAACGTTTTACAAAACTACACAGAGAAAAATGAGCTGATCATATTAACCAAAATATGGGTTGATTGAACCAAAATCACGGTCAATTCTTATTCATTATGCTGTTGATTCAACTGCATTGAAACTGTTAACTTTAACTTAACAGAGTTCGACTCAAAGCATCTGCTAGCTTTGATTGTGTACCCCACCGCCACTTTGCTCGTTGGTGTGAAATGATGATTGAAAAAGTTTTTGATGTTTTTGGTTTTTTGTTTTTGTTAGTAAAAAAAACTTTTTGAAAACCCCAAAAAAGAAACGGCAAAAAGCAGCGTTCATGCGGTTGTTAGGCGCCACAATAAAAAGAAGAAAAAAACCACGAGTTATGTATGTGTGTTAGGCCCTAACTAGTAGGAGATGCGTAAAGCCGAAAGCAAAGTAAGGATAAGAGGCAATAAAAAAAAGTAGCTAGCTCCTTTGTTGATAAGCCGCATTGCAATGCGGCATGCCTTAATGAAATGCAACCAAAAAGTGGAAAATTAGATGTTACACCAAGAAGCGTTGTTAGAATAGTTCGTGGTCACCGCAACATAAAGTTCCGGCTAAACTAATTGGCGAGCAAATAGTCGGAATCATGGAGGTTTGCTGTAGCAAGCTAATATATGTGATTGAGAAGAAGCTGATAAAGGCTAGGAGAGGATTAACAAAAATAGTGCGTTTCATCAAAATCCATTTTTTTGCGCAGTTTGACCGAACAGGCGATCCGAATTTTATGGATTTGACAGAGTACGATTAAATTTCAATTTAGAGACTTGTTTGCCATTATTAACGATGTTTAATTTCAAGTCTTTTTTATCGGGAGACAGCCATCCTCTCGAAGTCGGAACACCGAAACCGGGTTGTGACGAGATCAAAATTGACAAGGTATAACGGAAAATCAGTATTCTAATTTTTAAACTAATTGAACCTTTACCTCATCCAAAAGTACCATTTTACCTTTAGCTAACTACAAACTAGTTACATTAAAGTTACTCAGTAGTTAGTGGATTGGTGGCAAGTTCTTTTTTGCTCCCATTTCTTTCTTTATTAGTTTATTTTTAAAAAAAAAAGTAATTTTTTCCTATGGTAGTATTAAGTCGTCTGCTACATTTCTGTCATGTGTAAGTATGACCTACACTACGGCGTTACACAAAGGAAAATTTATAAAAAAGCACGTCTCGTTTTCACCTTCACTAAGCAAACAAGAATAATGTTGGATGTGGCACGTTTTACACTGCACTTAAGTCGCGAGTAGGCAGTCAATTGGCAGTCGTCCGCCAGCACTTGGTAGCAGTTTAAGTCAATTCTTAAGTCGTCCTAAAAAGTAAAATGCTGTACAAGGCAAACCTCCTAAAAGTATGCAACGTTTTTTTCTTCTATTACATTGCTTTCACCTTCTTACCGTTTATGCAGCATTCAAGGCAAAGAAGCGTAGTCAGTTTTCACAGCACATTTACAAATACATACATACAAACATACATGTATGTACATCTCACATACGAATGCATAGTCAAATCGTAAACGTGAAATTGCACTTTGTCGCAAATTTAAAGGAAGCCAACAAGTAACCTGAAAACCATAAATGGTGGCACCCATTGAGAACAACGAAGAGCCAATGAAATATGCATAGCAGCACATACACAACCAAACTTACATGGTAAGCATAGAGAAGGTGAATGTGCTTTTTGACCTACACTCAGCTAGCTGCTTTGACGTGGAAGGGGGTAAGCGCATTCCCAATTTGGCTTTGCTAGAACTTTTATGTTGCATACATCATAGTGTTGCCTTTGCATATATTTTTGAAAAATATTTAATGAAGTTTGCTTTGGAAAGTAATCTGTTTATTTTGATGCACAAAAAACCAATAACACAGATTCTTTTACTTTCAGAGATTTATCGATTTGTATAGGTTTCGTAACGTTTGGAAATCATCTGTTTTGGCAATTTGCTTGATACTACGTATTTTAAATATTGTTTTAGTTATTAAATTAGTGAAAAATTTTTGGGAGAGGGAACAAAATTCGTGCGGAATTTTATTTTTTTATTCAATATATTTTTTTTTTCATTTTTTTGTTTGTTTTTTATATTTATTAATTTATTTTATTTTATTTTATTTTATTTAATTTAATTTTATTTAATTTTTTATTTAATTTTATTTTTATTTCATTTTATTTTATTTTATTTTATTTTATTTTATTTTATTTAATTTTATTTTATTTTATTTTTTATTTTATTTTATTTTTTATTTTTTTTTTATTTTTTTTTTTTTTGCTTTATTTTTTAATTTAATTTTGTTTTATTTTTTTATTTAATTTTGTTTTATTTTTTTACTTTTTTTTCTTATTTCATTTTATTTAATTTTTTTTTATTTATATTATTTTTTTTGTTTAATTTTATTTTATTTTATTTTGTTTTATTTTATTTTATTTTATTTATTTTATTTTACTGTATTTTATTTTATTTAATTTAATTTAATTTAATTTTATTTTATTTTACTTTATTTTATTATATTTTTTTAATTTTATTTTAATTTTTTAAATTTATTTTCTTTATTTTTTTTATTTTATCTTATTTTCTTTAATTTAATTTAATTTAATTTAACTTGATTCAATTTAAGTTAATTTAATTTTATTTTATTTTGTTTTATATATTTTATATTTTTATTTTCTTAAATTTTATGTTATTCTATTTTATTTAAGATTTTTTTGTTTTTAGTTGATTTTTTTTTTAATTTTTTTATTTTAGATTATAATTTTTTTTCTTACTTTTATTTATATTATTTTTTATTTGTTTATATCATTTCATTTTTTTATATTTTTTTTTTAATTTTTTTTTTATTTAATTCCATTTTATTTTAATTTAATTTTATGTTATTTTATTTTTTATTTTATTATACCTTTCATGAACATGAAATGGTATTATAACTTTGGTCCGATGTTTGTAAATATGAGAAGAAGAAGAGATAGACCCATCAATAAGTATACCGAAATGATCAGGATGACGAGATGAGTTGATTTAGCCATGTCCGTCTGTCCGTCTGTCCGTCTGTCCGTCTGTCCGTCTGTCCGTCTGTCTGTCTGTCTGTTTGAACGCAAACTAGTCCCTCAGTTTTTGAGATATTTGGCTGAAATTTGGCCACCATTTTCCAATATAGGAATCATTTGTCGGAACCAGCAAGATCGGACCAATATAACATATAGCTCCCATACAACCGATTATTCCGATAAACGGATTTTGGGCTATAACTCCTGTAATTAAACACGAAGGAACGTGAAATTTTATAAGTAATGCTATTTTTATATGTGAAATATCGATGCTGAAAATCATAGAGATGGGATAAATATTTCACATAGCTCCCATACAATCGATAATTCCGATAAACGGATTTTGGGCTATAACTCCTGTAATTAAACACGTAGGAACGTGAAATTTTGTAAGTATTGCTATTTTTATATGTGAAATATCGATATTGAAACTCATAGAGATGGGATAAATATTTCACATAGCTCCCATAAAATCGATTATTCCGATAAACGGATTTTGGGCTATAACTCCTGTAATTAAACGCGTAGGAACGTGAAATTTTGGACGTATTGCTATTTTTATATGTGAAATATCGATGTTGAAAATTATCGAGATTGGATAAATATTTCACATAGCCCCCATACAATCGATTGTTCCGATAAACGGATTTTGGTAGATAACTCCTGTAATTATATAGGTAGGAACGTGAAATTTTGGAAGTATCGCTATTTTTATATGCGAAATATCGGTGTTGAAAATCATTGAGATGGCATAAATATTTCACATAGCTCCCATACAATCGATTATTCCGATAAACGAATTTTGGGCTATAACTCCTGTAATTAAACGCGTAGGAACGTGAAATTTTGGACGTATTGCTATTTTTATATGTGAAATATCGATGTTGAAAATTATCGAGATTGGATAAATATTTCACATAGCCCCCATACAATCGATTGTTCCGATAAACGGATTTTGGTAGATAACTCCTGTAATTATATCGGTAGGAACGTGAAATTTCGTAAATGTTGCTATTTTAGAATGTGGAATGTCGATGTTAAAAATCAATGAGATTGGACCAATATAACACATCGTCCCCATATAATCGATAGCTTCGATAATTTCGGTATGAGCTAAAGTTAAATACAGGCTGTACTGGGGATCAAACAGTGAAAATCGTGACGCTTATTCATGAAAGGTATTTAGCCTTCGGCACAGCCGAAGACAGCTTTCCTTACTTGTTTTTTATTTTATTTTATTCAATTTTTTTAATTTAATTTTATTTTATTTTATGTTTTGTTCTTTTATTTTATTTATTTTTTTTTAGATGTATTATTAGTTGAGCTCATGGCCTTTATACATATATAAATAAAACACTTAATTTCGTGTAGTTATTTAATTTATTCGATATTTCGACCTTAATCTAAGGTCATCTTCAGGAGTTTAAGCAATGCGATAAATTAAATAACTACACGAAATTAAGTGTTTTTTAAAGGCCTTGAGCTCAACTAATAATTCATCTGATATATATATTAACCGCCAATAATTTTTTTGTATTTTATTTAATTTTATTCTATTTTATTTTCCTTTATTTTATATTATTTCGCTTTTTATTTTATTTTTTTATTCTATTTTATTTAACATTTTTTAATTTTTATTTGATTTTTTTTTTAATTTTTTAATTTTAATTTAATTTTTTTTTCAATTTCATTTAATTTTAATTTTATTTTATTTTCCCAAAATATTTCAATTGCCTCTTGTTACCTAAATGATTTAAGATCAACCAACACATATGTATGTGGAGTGTCAAAGTAACACGTAAACCAACCAGCATTTGGCACGTTTTTAATTACATTTATAATACTGAATTAGTTCAATGTTTCAAAACGTCACGTGAGACAATTCCTTTGCGCCTGACGTCACGTCCTGGGAACACTTGTGGGTAACATTATTATTACTTATGCTTTCTTGTTGTTGTTGTTGTAAGTTGAACGGTTCTTTACTGGTTTACAAGAACCAGACAACAGCACCGACAGCTTGTTAATAGATCAAAGCGAAGCCTAAAAGTATGCTTGATTATGATGCATAGTTCTTTGGCCTAATTTTAGGATGGACCCTTCTTAAATCGGGGCCAGTAGCTATAAGGACAAATGACTTTCTATGGACTCACGATTGAATCTCTGCATCAAGATATCAATGGATTAAGTCAAATTAAAGTGGAAAATGAATGAAATTAAAAGTGGAAAATGATTGAATCTTGAGTAGAAGTCAAACGCAGGTGCCTGAATAAGTAAAGCAGTTTTAAATTAGCCTTTGATTTTGATGAAACTCTTTTCACCGACAGCTTTTGTAAATCACTTCAAGCGTTCTAATGATTCCACTACAAAGTTCTAAGGAAAATTCAATTTGCATTCACAATAATTTCAGTTGGTTGGCAACATTTTGTAACCACATTCATTACATAATCAAAGTCTGAGCGTTACGGCAACATTACAGGCAATAAACTGTGTTGCCTACTTTTAGGCGTTTCTTGCTGAAAGTAGTGATTATGGGCTATTCAAAGCACTTAAAATGGCTCAAATCAAAATGTCAGTCATTAGATGAAAGAAAAAGAGGAAGAGAAAGTCACAGAAAAAAGTAAGACCAAGTAGATGTACATATGTAGGTAAAGAATGAGTGGCATAAAAGATAAACCAAAAAGAGACACACACACATAACAATTTTTAGTTTGTCAACTAGAATTAAGGGTAAAAGCTGCTCATTTTTGTGAAAACTGAATGACAAAGCTTGTTTATCCCTCCTAATGCCCAAAATTTCTTACTTGCAAATAAACAAGAAAAAGGAAGCGATTACTGATAAGAGCTGATGGGTATGATTGTGTCGTTCCTATTTGTAATATTTTATTTTCATTTCATCTTTGGTGGACATATTTTTTTAGTTACATTTTATTTAAAAGGATCGTTGCTTATTTGCGCTTTTGTTGTCGAAATATTTACTTTTTTTCAGTTATTCCCCCTTGTAAAGTGTTTATTTGTCAAAAGGCGATTTGTTAGTTGACTTAATACCAAAATGACTAACATAAAAGCTTCAAGCACTAACTTTTTTCTATTTCTACTGCTGGATTTTTATACCCCAAGCAGTCCGGTCAAATTTTGAAACAATTGAAATAGCAACCCAGTGGGAAAGTAGGTAATGCATTACCTTTTTCATTCATGAAAAGAAGCATGAGTAACGCATGAAAAAAATATTTGAAAAATCTTCCCATGTAATGTATTTCGTAAGGTTTTATTTTTCAAAAACATTACTTTTCCTATGACATTGCTGTGGAAAAAGTAATGCATGAATTCCATTATACATAAAAAATGTTATATGGGATATATGTACATTACTTTATACATTACCAGAAAGAAAACTTCAAAAGTCACTAAATCAATGTTTTTTTTTGTCTAAAGCTTAAAGTTCTCAAGCTACAGCCACCTTTTCTTCATACATAATATCAAAAACTACTAGTCTGGAAAAATTGAGTTATCTTGTATAACAAAAATTCCCATAGAACCAATTTTTTAGTTTAAGGCTTATGGTTCTGACCTTACCCAATGAAACTGCCTGAAAAAACCCAAGAAAAATTTACTTGCAAAATATATATGTGGCTCCCCCTTTGCGAACCCTTGAGATGAGCTGGGTACGCCCTTGGTCAGTACTATTTATTTCCTCTCAACTTCACAACTTCTTTTGCATCTTTAAATTTATTCTGCCTAAAAAATCTCAAAATATATTAAGTTCGCCTAAAAGCATGCAACATTTATCTTTACGTATTTTATACTGTCCGATGTAAACGGTGGATTTTGACAGTATTAAATCCATGCAACATGTAGTACCAAATATTGCATGCTTTTAGGCGCATACTATGAACTTTACGTTTAGAATAACTCTTAATAAATTATTTTGTTTTTGTTTGGACAGTATTAAAAATAACACGTACTGTAGAATAGTAATGAGCCTGATACGATAACTGGCGAGGCTATGTATCAAATGATAGCCTTTGTTGCAACGTTCTCGCATTTCCCAGAACCAAAAATCGCCTGAAGCAATTTAAAACTACAAATGAAAAAAAAAAAACGCAAAAAAAACTTTACAGCATCTGCTGTTTCATACATATATCATGCATAAATATATATTTCATAACTGCATTGAGGGAAAAACTTTTCTAAAACATATAATAAAACATGCAGCCAAATTCCAGTAAATAAGCTCAAATACCACTGGTGAAAATGTGGAAAAAAACTGGGTAACTTTGTTGGGCCTATTTCACTTTTTTGAAATTTCGTATGCGTTTGGTAAGGTTGCATACTTTTAGGCACAAAACATTTGTGATGGTGTTGAAGTCTAAGTTTTCACCTCAGCAGAAGTGGTTAGCCATGGTTGATAGGGATACTTCGTGTGCGCACACCCACTCACAACCACAGTTGCCCTGACAAATGCAAAGGCAGGCAATTTTACATAGCTGCAAAATTAAAATCTGTAAGCAAATACATACCAAAATTTTCATGAATGCTTGACCAATTTTTTTTTTTGTACTTTCTGAGCTACTTTCTTTGGCTATCAATACAACGAACATGCTTGTTGGATTTTTGAATGCATGGTTTTGTGTGGGTTTATATGTACCTATACATAGATGTGCTGTTTATGAAAAAGATTGTATTGCATTTGACAGCCACTTTTAGGTACTCTACTCAGAAGATATGGAATTGGAGATGTGGTATGCAATAACAGCTTTATTAACAGAATAAGAATATTATCGATTTTCAAGTGCAGATGTAATGAGGTCCAGTAATTCGCCTGCAGCGTGAGCAACTAGTTGAAAACTACTTTACAACTAGTTGGTGCACCTGGCCCAACTAGTCATTAACCCAAATAGGTGGCAACCCCGTAACACACCGCAAGTGGCAACACCCAGGTGGAAAAAATAAGAATGAAGCATACTAACCCTGTAATAAAATTCCATCCAAACGCGTCAATAAGCAACCGAAATAGTGGTCGGGACAAGAAAGAATAAATAAAATGGGGTTAGGTGGCAACGCTAGGCTGCAACCCTGCATAAATATGTCATCGTTGGAATACGGTGAAAATACCTTTCATTTGATACCCTTATTGGCATATCTTGCTCAATATATTAAAAAAGCCGAGAAAGGTGGCAACCCTGTAAACCGTCCTAAGTGGCAGCACCCATGTATATATGTATACAAGATTAGCTCGTTTAAAGTTATAAGATAAATTGGATATTTCCTGACGGTTATGACTTCAGCCAGAAAAGTCTAGTTGTATACTAGTATGAAATGGATATTTCCTGACTAGTATGAGTTCTGCCAGAAAATTATAGTTGTATACTAGTATTTTTCTGACTAGTTTGAGGTTTCGCTGCAGGGTCTTTGAAATTGTAATGTTATTGCATTTTCTACTTATCATCTCTGCATCCAACTTTTAAACTGATTTCAATTGATTCATTTAGGCCCGGTTTTTCAGTGCTGTAGTTTAAACTTGCACTGAAAACCCGGGCCTTAGTCTTAGGTTGGCACAAGCCTCGACAACTAGTGCGACAATCTTCCGAAAATATGAGAACCAAATATACACGTACATATGTACATACATTACGCTCTTTGCTTGGCCTCTGATCGCACTGACCAATCAATGGATGTCGTTTGTTATGCTCAGTCACTCACTTGCAAGCACCGAGGAGATAACATAATTTGATTGGTGCGATCTTCTACTAATACACTCTCACTTCTAATTCTGCCGGGCCCTGATCTACACCTTTTCAAGATTATATTGAGAAAACAAAAGTTGATAATGAGAATTTTAAGTTAATATTGAGAAAACCCAAGTTGATAATGAGAAATGTTAGTTCATATCGAGAAAACAGAAGTTGATAATGGGAAATGTAAGTTGATATTGAGAATACAAAAGTTGATAATGAGAAAATATCAATATTAATATGAATTTACACTCTCTTATTATCAACTTTTGTTTTCTCAATATGAACTTACACTTCTCATTATCAATTTGGATATTCTCAATATCAACTTACATTTCTCATTATCAACTTAGGTATTCTCAATATCAATTTACATTTCGCATTATCAACATCTGTTTTCTCAATATAAACTTACAGTTTCTCATTATAAACTTGAAAAGGTGTAGATACTGGAAAGATAAACAAGAAGGATATACAACTACTTCCGGAGGAATCGTGTATTACCGCAGTAGTTTTTATAAAATAGAGGCGGCTGCTTCTTATTTATTCACCACCGAGTTACTTGATTGTTTGCCAAATTTTCTTAAAATGACCCACTGTACACAGTAATATTTATTTTATTTTCCTACTTAAATGAAATTTGTTTTGCTTTTTATTTTGGAAAATTAGAAAACTCTCACGTTTACATTTGGCCATAGTAAACATCACCAAAAATTAATTTTCACCAAAAACATTTGTTTACATTTTTGACAAATTGCCAACATATTTGATTACAAACCAGCTCATTTAATTTAATTTCAGAAGCAGCCAAGCAATACAGACAATCACAATCAAAAGTAGCCACAAAGTACATGACTTTATTGTTGTTGTTATATAATAATAGTCGCCACAGGACAGTCACTAAAATAACAATTAGTTTATCAAATATTCTAATTTCAATGAAAATCCAAAAGGGGGTCTAGTTATGTACAGAGTTCGGAAACATTCACTCTTGTCCACTCGCATGAACATGAACATTAAAAAAAAATTACATTCGCATTCGCGAATAAAAACGCATAAACAAATACACACCGTTCACGTTCATTAATGCATTCGCGAATCCTTCATACTTCTTGTCGTTCATCTTCATAAACGTATGCATATGTTGCGCGAATAATTCGAGAATGCAAGAAGAAGAATTCATGAATTATTCACGCAACATATTCGTACATTTATAAAGATGAACGACAAGAAGTACGTTATTACATAGATTCGAGAAGGCATTTGTGAATGATTCACCAATGCATTCATGAACGTGAACGGTGAAAGTTTTTAAATGCTTTTTTTAATATTAATGTTCGTGAATGCGAATGCAAAAGAACGTACTTGAATGTTCATAAATGAATAATGTCGAACTCTGCATTTGTGGATGCACATTATTGTCATGCTGTTATTTCAAGGCGCAAGGGGTAAGGCTGTACCGTAAGCAAAAAATCGGTATCCTCAACCGAATAAAAACCTAGATTGAATAAAGAAAAACTGAGTCGTATTTTTCCTTTCCGTCCTTCTGATTAGAAACCGTCCTTCAGTTCTACTTTAAACATTTTCCAAGTCTTTTTTTTTAGAGGATTTTACATAAAAGGAACTATTTCCGGTACTTGTTCGATCCGGTATCTAACTTTTTTGCATCACTATCACATACATATACCTCGACAAAATTCGCTTATGTTGCATCATAATATTTGCATTTGAGTAATTATTTGTGGCTACTATATACAAACATTCACTTGTTTGTGGGTGTGTGTGTGTGTGGATGACAGAGGCGCCACAAGCGATTTTGCAAGAGATGTTCCATATTTAAGCAGATTATTGCATTAGTGTTTCGCAATACTTTAGTAGGACCACAGAGAAACCTACAACGCAATCGCGAAACGAAAGATAAGTGGGTAAGCGTAAAAGCATACTTACTAACTTTCAGTTCTTAGTAGTAAATTATAGAGAAATGTAAAAGTGTGCGCAGAATTGATTCTGAAATGCTTTTAATACTGCGAAAAAAAAAAGCTGAGTGCCATCCATGTACGCTGAATACCTTTTGAGGCTCATTTATTATATAAAAAGTTCTGCTGAATATACGCTGAATTAGCTTAAATGTGTGCTGAATAGCAGCGCTGAGTGGGAGCTTTACGCCGAATGTCGATTTTACCCCAAAAACGTGTGCTGAATTGTCTTATACGCATGCTGTATGAGTTTGAACTAGGTTGCGGTTTATTTAGAGTTGACTTTAGATATTCAATAATTCAATTATAAATGCAAAAATTGTTGTGCTGAATTCGCTTTGAATGCGCTGAATTCACTCTCAAACCCTTAAAATTACTATAATTGAGCTGAGGTAAAAGACAAATATTTGCTCTTTGGGCGCTGAATATAACAAAGTGAGCTGAATTCACCTTTAGTACGCTAAGCAGCATTAAATATGGCTTCAAAATTATTTCGTGGACGTATATCTCATATCCCCCGTATTTTGTGGTTTGTGTTAAAACAACTACATATTAACAATTATGAGTTTAAATCTCTAGCAGCTAAATTCATCTTAAAATGTGCTGAATCAGTGGTGTGAAGCTACCTTTAGTCTGTGAAGCTAGATATTTATGCGCTGAATGTCCTTTGAATGCGCTGAATACAGTTTATTTAACACAGCTGAATTCACTACTTATATAACAGTGACCTGTACTTGTTTAGTTCAATTAACCACTAGTGCGCTGAATTCACTTTTACTGCGCTGAATTCACTTTAACTGCGCTGAATTCAATTTCAATGCGCTGAATTCATGTTCAATGTGTTTATATTGTCGCTTTCCATCATTTTTTTCAGCATTTAACTACAGCAAATGTGCTGAATAATTGGTGTGAAGCTACCTCTATTGCGCTGAATTTACTTTTAGTGCGCTAAATACCGTTTAACATAGCTGAATTGACTACTTGTATGGTGTATCAGTGACCTGTACTTGTTTTAAGTGAGCTGAACTAACTACTAGTGCGCTGAATTCACTTTTATTGCGCTGAATTCGTGCTCAATGTGTTTATATTGTGGCTTACTGATTTTCCATCACATGTTTTCAACATTTTACAACATAAAAACAGTAAATACCCCTTTATTTAAGTTAATAACTCATATACACATGCCATGCGTTAATTTTCAAGAAATTCACACAACTGTAACACAATGTAAATCTTTTAAATCCCATTTTCCATTACTCATAAATTTTAATTACATAATAAACCAGAGAGAGTAATGGTAGAACTATGAAAGAAATTATGCCATAAATCTTGGAATTTCCATCAGCTGCCATTCAGCGGTAGGTAGTAACCGCTTGGAACACATAGAAATACATATATACAAACGTACATAGCTACTTTTTTTATAAGAAAGTTGGAAAGTTATACTTGATTTAACCACACATTGCCTTTACTAAGTTCATTGCTATCTTTGGCTTATTGGAACATTTCCTCTCATTAAATGACACACCACAAATGTTCGCATTGCAAAAACATTGTAGTAAGTACGACATTTGCGATAACCAGTCATATTGTGACAGTTTTTGTAATATTATTATAGTGTGTGAAGGCAGCTCTCAGAGTGAGTATGGTGCTTAGTTCATAGAGCACAGTTTCGTGTTTCGAAATTACATAAATACAGTCCCAATTTTGATACGCAATAATGTATTAAAGGCCTAGTTTCCGCTATCCAGGATAACTGTGATGCTGATTTCAAAAAATTACAGTACATTAACTGAAATCAAGAGTCCTACAATGTTTTTTTTATAAAACAAGTCAACGTACCGGAAATAAAGGGGCATAAACGTCAAAATCGAACCCGTTATAGATTGGGAAAGGGAAATTGAAAAGTGGAACACTTTGTGAATTTTAAACGATTCCTTACCACAGTGCTTCTGTAAGCAATTTTCGACTCTTTTAGAACCTAGTTTGAATTTCAACGGTTCGATACATCATCAACACAAGTTCCAGAATCTCGGCCTTTACTCCTCACATAAAAAATGAATATACATTTTAACAACGTGTAGTAAATTGTTACAATCTATCGCAACGATTATGATGAGAAGAGGATGCTGTTCGTAAGACACAATGGCCAATGGAACTGGCTGTGGATCAAGCACAGTAGTGAAACAGCAAGTTTGTTGATACTCTAACACACAATGTTGCAATAATTAATTGTTCCAACAATACGCTCATCAAAATATATTACATGACTAATATTTATGACATTGTAAGCTCATCTTACATACAACATTAAAAAAAAGTAGAAGAAATGAGTTTAAGAGGAAATAGTTGTGAAAATTTGAAATCTTACAAATTCAACGCATCAAAACCTCGATAAACCCAAAAGCCAATGATCTCAAGTTATCCTTAACAATAGGTTAAGGACATACAAACTTGTTGGGGATCGTAGCAACAAAATTAAAATCAAAATAACAACATTCAAATGAATGACAAGGATCTGTTTATGCAAAATATGCAAATGTTACTCATCTCTACATTCAGTAACAAATAACAAGCAATCAAAGACTTCGCCACCAAGTTCAAGCACCAGAAGAGCACACCGCTGCAATGCCATTGAGTTCTTCGTAAACAAATATTTAAGTTCAAGCAAAAAGTTCAAAGCCACAAAGATTTTAATGGGGAAAAGAAATGAAATTATTTTTATTTTCAACATGGAATGATTTGCACGTAACTTCAAATGAGACGACAAAGTAATAAAAACTAAGTTCTGGTCACAGAAACTTATCGTGTTTGGTTTTTACTTGGCGGTTCCCAAACCCAGCGCACAAGCGAGCCGCTTGCTCCAAGACAGACGCCCGCTTACAGCAGAACCTCGTGGTGTACAGACGCTGAAAAAAAGACCTCGGTGAGCCCTTACACCAAGTAAGTCAGAGGGCGCCCCGTCTCTTTCTGCCGCGAGCCTAGGTAGCTCACGTTGCCCAGAGTGCACGAACGAGGACGCAAGAGTCGGGATTGAGCAAGGCCACTTAACAACCACAAAGGCACACTTAGGCCAGTATTAAAAGGCCCGTTTCCTACCAACACTAGGAAAGTCAGTTCCGGGACCCGGCCATATGCTCGGAGATAGCACATACAAAATTTGGTTCCGATTGGAAACACCTGACACGCCTTAGGCGGGTTAAAGTTCAGACTATCCCATGGAGACACAAAAGATAAAAAAAATATCTTTCTATCTAATACTCGAAATGGATAACACTATGCCTTAGTTGTTTCCAATGGGAACCAAATTTTGTACCTATGAATATCTACGACCATAATACTAACGATTTTGAATATTAGATAAAAAGAAAAAGGGTTTGAATTTTTTAGTCTCCATGAGGAAATCTGAACTTTGACCCCCGTGCGTCACTATCTTTGGCTAAATTCCTTTAGAGTTAGGGTTTGAGACTTTGTAAATCTGATGATAAAATTGTCTCCCTACAAATAAGGACCACCCTAATATACATATATATTAGCTTAAACACTCCTTGTTTTCGGCGAAGGAGGCTCTATTGTCATCAATTTAATTTCCGTTCTCCTCAACGCTTAACTTAACTTTATTATCATTTTGTAATATTCAATTTGTGGTTCGTTTGTTCTCTTCTAGGTATTTGTACCTATTTTAATGTTTACACGCTACTTTCCTCGTTCTTGAAATAATCACTTATCTTGTCTTTCCATTGCTAACTTTTGAACTTTTGTGTTTATTTTCTGTTGTTGTTTTCTGCAAAAGTGCAAATTGAATTTGATAATTTTGTTTTCTGAAAATTCTGCCGAAAAGCACTTACCATATTTGCCCAGCACATTGGCGTCATTAGTTTAACACCTGTCGCATGGATGATTGCTTGGTATATTTTTTTGTGTGTGTGGGTGTGTTAGTGTATTTTGTTAGTTTTTCTCTTTATGTTGTTTTTCTTGTTGCCGTTGTTGTTGTAGTTGTTATTGTTGTTGTTGTTGTTGTTTTGATGCTTTGCGTTTAATGAGCCAATTTATTGTTGAATTACATTTTCCTTCTTTTTTAATTAACTTTAGAACAAATGTTCACACATTTCCAACGTCTTACCACAAATTACAAAAGCAATTGAACCAATGGAATGAAAAACATTTTAATTGCTTTTTTCTGCAATATTTAACTTTGAAAAGAAAACAATTTATTTTTGTCGGTTCGCTTTATATCAATAGCTTAACATACTTACATACATACAAAAATATGGGAATTTGAAATATGCTGCGCCAAAAATAGGCAATCTAAATATTTAAAAATATAAAATAAGATTACGAAGCTCTTAATGCTTACAGCAAATATAGGGGGCCTCGGAACACAAATAAGATTAAATAGGATACAACAACAAAGGATGAAAATAACTAATCAAAAAATTAAGAAAACCTCAACATAAATTCATATTTAATTAGTTTTACGCCGGAACCGGTCCAACTAGTTTGTGAAAGATCTCAAAATCCTGGCCTTTGTTCAACTTATATTTTTGGTTTCATATTTCCTTTGATTAATTTCAACCACTTAACTAATAATTTCCTTGTCATCCTGTATAATAATTTTTGTCATTGTTCTCATTTCACTATAGGTTAGTATCTAAGTTTACTGTGTGCTGTGTGTCTGTGTATGTGTGCGTGCAGGAAATGTATTTTGTTGTTCACAACTCATTATAAATGTTTGGCTTCACATCATCGGATACGCTTATTATCTATGTTAAATATTGATGTATGTAAATAGGTTAATATATTAATGCGAAAATATCCTTCATGCAAACAAAAAGCTTCTAAGTAGTTTGCCAAAACACACAAGCAAATATTATGAATGCATTAAGCAGGGAACGATAGTGCGTATAAAAATTAATTTCTTTAGGATTTTAAAATAAAAATTTTGTTTGAAGGATTGGTTTTATTTGTTTCTTGAATGCTAACAAAAAATAGTATGTTTCCTTAATTGAACGAAGGTTCCAACTTTTTCCATCTTCTATCTTCTTCTATCTATATATGAGCGCCTCTTAAAGCACAAATGGTATAAGTCCACCTTTTTTCGAACTGAGATATTGAAGGTTTTGTGTTGTCAACAAATAGGTACCCTTGATTTCACAAGGTAGTTTTGATGTTTATACGGTTTCTATGGGAGCTAGGCGTTAACCCGTTAGCGTATTATATAGAACACATTTTCCCCTACATAGCGCCATGCCTAACTAAAAAAACTAAAACTGCAGTTATACCACTTGTGCTTTATACGGCTCATACATCTCTACATATAATAAAATTGTAACAGGTCGATGTCTGTACATGGCAGATATCAACAAAAAATTGATTGGGGGAAGCATTATTAAGCGAGTAGAATCCAAATCAACCGTTTTAAAAAATTTGTGTGTCTGTCTGTCTGTCTGTCCGTATGTTTGTGGCCATATCACTCTGAAAGTAGTGAATGGAATTGAATGAAACTTTTTCATTGGTTTGCTCGACGCTCAACTTAAAATTTAAGATATTACGTTTTTCGATATCTCAACCGGTTTTGGAGTTATCGCCCAACATGTGGACAATGTCTGTCTGTATGTTTGTGGTCGTGACACTCTAAAAGTACTGAATGGAATTGAATCGTTGGATTGCTAGACGCTCAACTTAAAGTTTAAGATATTATTTTTTGCGATATCTCAACGGGTTTTGGGGTTATCGCCCAATATGTGGACCAGGGGTGACCAAAAATGTCTTAGTACAATATGGGTGTCAAACGAAAGGTGTCAATGAGTGTTATAATATGCGATGTGATTCATTGAAATATCTGAAATGGTTTTGGAGATATCTTGAAATTTCGATAGCTCGACCGGTTTCGGAGGTATCAACGAATATTTCCACAAAAATGTGTTAGTACATTAAATTGTTTTTTTTTTTTCGGTCTTACCCCCTGAAACTTTAAGTATTGATGAGAAAATAAGCCTTACAAAAAATTAGCGCTCTAGCATAACCCTTCGGGGTGGCTATTTTTTTCGCTCTTTCCCATACATTTTGTATGGGGGAAAATGGCATTTTTTTTTTTCAAAGGGAATTTTCTTTTAATTTTTGTAACTTTTTTCAAAATATTTTTACATGCTATTAAAGTTGAAGCTTTGAAGTTTCCAAGTGTGCAATAGTACAGAACTCAGTCAATTTTAAATGGCTGTAATTATTTTAATAATTAATATAATCGCACATGCAATACCATTTTGGAAGCTACAAAGCTTCAACTTAAGTTTTTTTGAGTATGTAAAAATATTTTGAAAAAAGTATAAAAAATTAAAAGAAAATTCATTTTGAAAAAAAGCCATTTTTCCCCATACAAAATGTATGGGAAAGGGCGAAGAAAAATAGCCACACCCCTAAGGATTAAGTTAGAGCGCTAATTTTTTACAAGGCTTATTTTTCATCAATACCTAACTTTTTAGGGGGTAAGACCAAAGCGACATTTTTTTTTGAATCACCCTAATGTACACCCAGAGAAAAAATACAGAGAACGAACTGGATTACAGGTTAAAACAACAGATTTCACATTCAAAAACCATCCAAACGATATATCTGTTGAAACAACAGATGCTGTTTGTTCGTGAACAGTTTTAGCTGTTGTTTTAACAGAATATTTTGTTGTTTTAGGTATTCCGCGTTCGGTTCTCGGTGAAATCAATATAATTTTTTTTTTTTTTTCAAAACAAAAACTAATTTTTTTTTTCAGAGTTCTTATATTATGAATTCACCGAGAATCGGAACTCAGGGCTCTTGAACACTTAACCCAGGTGTCTACTGTATAACCATTATGCCATCGCTTACTTAGCTTCCCGGCGTCTAATTACAGCTTTGTTCTAAATGACACTTTCCCATGTTGCTTTGTTGCCTCCACCGAGAATCGAGCTCACGCTGCTTTGACTGCTGAACGGGGATGTTAACCATCAGGCCATCGCGTACTTGTGTTTGATGGCGTCGAATTGCAGCTTTGTTCTATGACAGTAATGAGAGTATCTTCGCTGTTGAATAACTGTTAAATCTGTTGGATTAACTGCAGTAGTCTGTTGGGTTAACTGCATAAGTCTGTTGTGAGAGTGTTAAATCTGTTGGATTAACTTAAATCTGTTGGATTAACTGCAGAAGTCTGTAAATGGAATTTTTCATAGTCTTTTGAAGTATTTAGGTTAGATCCCTGAAATTTGCTAAAAGGTTATATAAGATCGATCCATACTACCTTTAAAGAACTGGGGATAACGAAAAAGGGGGTGTGCCACCTCCCATACAAATGAAATATTTGATAGTCCATATCTCTGGAAGTATTTAGGTTAGACCACTGAAATTTGGTGAGGGGTTATATGAGATTGATCTCTACCACCTCCAAAAAAACCTGGTATAACGAAAAAGTGGGCGTGGTACCTACCATATGAATGAAATATTTCATAAGCCATATCTCTGAAAATATGTATTTAGGTTAGACCACTGAAATTTAGTGATTAATCCTTACCATCTCCAAAGAACTGAATATAACGAAAAAGCGGTCTAAGTAATATGACAAAAAAAAAAGTAGTATATCCAATTGTTTTAAGTCTGGAAAATTTTCACATTCATGCCTTTGGCAAGCGAGCAACGATATGATAAAAATAAAGAAAAAAAAGTAAAGTTTGTTGTTCAAAACTCATATTTATTACGCTCCCTGGTATGTGTAAATAAATTATAAAAACGGTTGACATGACAGCATATTGAAAGCAAAAAATATGTTTTATTTGTATAGGTGATCGATTTTCTTCATGACATTTTTAGTTCATTGTGAATAGCTTGAATGACTTTGAATTTATATATAAACAACAATTTACATAAATAAATATTCTACTCTTAGAACTGCTACTTTTGTCGTTTGAAATTGACTGAAAAATAAAACCTGTCAAACAAATATGACTGCATGCTGACAACTTACTTAGTGGTCGAGTGCATTTCTTAGAATTATTATTTTGGAATTATTGAAAACTTTATTTATTTATCTGTACACTACCTGGGTAGCAGGATCGCTTGGGTTGATAAATCGGGTTTTATATACATACATGAATTCCAATGAATTGACAATGATTCCAGTAAATCCAGATCACTAATAAAAACTTTGAGTTTTTTTTAATATGAAATCTGATAGTCTGAGGGTATAACAATGTTTGGGAGCATTAAAAAATAGGTATGAGATGGCTTTGCATCCCTTTGTGTAGCCAATTGACGTCAGTTAACGTTAAAAAGGGTTGAAGTGAGTGCTTTGTTAAGCAGCAACAGTGAAAACAGTCTAGGTGGTCCAATTAATAATGATGCTAACAGAATAACTTTACTCAAACAACATACTACTATAGCGACAAATCAGTTAATATATACGGTATAACACGGCGTATGAGTAATTATTTAAAAGAAATTTGGTTTAAATGAATTACAGCTAGAAAAATGCCAATAAAATCAAACCAAATGAAATAAAGTAAATGCATCTTAAGCCTGCAGTGAAAATATGTATTGGTATTGCAATGGCATATAGAAAGGCTCATTCGAACATAACTAGCTCTTAACTTTTTTAAAATGCAGTAAATGAGCAACTACTTAAAGAAATGTTTAATTTCCTATGAATTTTAAGGTTACTTTAATTCATTTTGTTTTATTTTTTATTATCTTTTATCATATTTTATTTCAGTTATAATATTTTAATTGAATTTTTGATTATTTTATTTTTTATTTTTTTTGGTAATTTTATTTTATTTTATTTTTTGTTTTATTTTATTCTATTTTTTTATATTATATTAATTTTTTTTATATAAAATAGAATAAAAAAATTATATAAAATAAAAAAAATTTAAGAAAACCAAAAGAAATAAAAACGAATTATGAAAATGAAATAAAATAAAATGAAAAAAAAATACAATATAAAAAAATAAAATACAAAATAAGATAAAACAAAATAGGTTAAAATAAATTAAAATAAAATATTTTTTTTATTTCAATTTATTAATGCCTTTTTTTTCATTTAGTTTTCTTTAATGTTTTTATTTTATATAATTTTTTTTTCTATTTTATTTTAATTCATATTAATTTATTTTATTCTATTTTGTTTTATCTTATTTTTTATCTTATTTTTTTATTTTTTTTTTGTATTGTTTTTTTTTTATTTAATTTTTTTTTCATTTTATTAATTCTTTTTCATTTCATTTAGTTTTCTTAAATTTTTTTATTTTATATAATTTTTTATTATATTTTATCTCATTTTATTTTATTTTATTTATTTTATTTTTTTTTTATTTTATTTTTTTTTCTTTAATTTAGTTTTATTTTATTTTATTTTTTTATTTTATTTTATTTTCTTTTGATTTTATATTAATTTTTTTATTTTATTTTTTTTTATATTAATTTTTTTATTTTATTTTTATTTTATTTTATTGTTTTTTATTTTATTTTATTTTTTTTTATTCGACTCTCACAATGCCGGGAAGAAAAAGTCCATAAAGAGATGAAATTCCAGTATCATCGAAACATATGTCGGCTTGTCTGATTCCTCCGGCGGGTAGGTAAATTTTTCTCAAAAAACACATTTTCTTAATTTTTTTATTTTTATTTTTTTTTATTTTTAATTTTTTTTTTATATTAATTTTTTATTTTATTTTTTTTATTTTATTTTATTTTTATTTTATTTTATTTTTTTTATTTTATTTCTTTTTCATTTTTATTTTATTTTATATTAATTTTTTTATTTTATTTTTTATTTTTTTTTATTTTTTTTATTCTATTTTGGTTTATCTTATTTTTTCCTTTTATTTTATATATTTTATTTTATTTTTTTTTCATTTTATTTTATTTCATTTTAATAATTCTTTTTTATTTCATCTAATTGTCCAAAAAAAATTTTATTTTATATAATTTTTTATTCCATTTTATCTTATTTTATCTTATTTTATTTTATTTTATTTTATTTTATTTTATTTTATTTTATTTTATTTTTTTATTTTATTTTATTCTATTTTGTTTTATCTTATATTTTATTTAATTTTTTTTTTTTTATTGTATTTTTTCATTTTAGTTTATTTCATTTTATTAATTCTGTTTTATTTCATTTAATTTTCTAAAAATTTTTTTCATTTTTATTTTTGTTTTTTTTTTATTTAATTTTTTTATTTATTTTTTTTTTCATAATTAGTTTTATAGCAATCACAAAATTCTTGTTGTAAAGTAGTATTTTTCCAAATAGTTTTCAGTTTAACACACACGCACACACTCAAGCGTACATGAACACATCTCGTTAACAGCTTTGTCGATGATAACAAGCTAAACTATTTGAAGGACTTATATCACTAAAGAATCGACAGCTCTTAATGCTCTTGGGGGTCAAACAACTAATAAACTAAAATGACTGGATACAAAAGGATTTGAGAAAAGAACAAAAGAGTGTAAAAGTCTGCATGTTGCTATATGTGTGTGTGTGTGTGTGTTTTCTAGGAAAGCAATGCATATATGGATATGCTTTTGTTTACTGCTCAGCTGTTGGCGGTCAATGAACGAAGCAATAAACCGGGCACACTAAAACTTTCACAGCAAAATGGCAATAAAATAATAGAAAGAAAAAAGAAATTAAATGTTTGTTTTTGTATTTGCTTTACTAACGAAGTAACTTTGATTATGATATACTTATTCACATACATATGTATGTACACACCGTCAAAACTACGTGTGGGTGTATGTTTGACTTGAGAGAAACGTGTACGGCATTATTAATAAGCTTAGATTTGTGCTTTTGTATACGCTTCAAGCGAATTGCCTGAATGTGATTACATAGCCTTCGGAAATCTCCTTTATGATCACTCTTAACAGCGGCTTAGTCATTGTGGCATCGTTAGCGACAAGTTAGAGATTGAGTTAGCGCAGTTGAATGAATTGCTTAAATACAAACATGTGCCGACATTAAAAGGACTTTGCCAAGTAGCTAGAGTGAGCAAGAACGCATGAGCAGATTAAATTATTTGTTTGACGATTAGGCAAGTAGGTATTTGGATTGGTGTAGGTTCATGTGAAAGATTGAATATTAATATTAATTGAACTATGTTTGCAATGGTAATAAAAAATGTTAGATAGCCTTTTAATAAAATTAAACTTAATTTTTTTTTTAATTTACTTATTTTTTTTTTATTTTTTTTTCTTTTACTTAATTTCTTATATAATTTTTCTTTAAATTTCATTTAATTTAAATTAGAACCATTCTATTTTTTATTATTTGTCTTTTTTAATATTTGTATTTGGTTTATGTTGTTTATATTTATTTTATATTATATTATTTTAAGTAAATTTAATTTATTTCTGTTTCATTATTTTAATTTTATTTTTTTATTTATTTAATTTAATTCAATTTTATTTTATTAAATTGCATTTGGGTTTATTTTAAATTTATTATTTTTTTAATTTTATATTATTTTATTTTATTTTTTATTTTACTTTTTTATATAATTTTTGTTTATTTTTATACAAAATTTTTTTTATTTGACTTTATTTTATATTATTTTATTTTTTTTTTATTTTTTTATTTTTTTTAAATATCTATAACTCTTTTTTCTTTTTTATCTTTACGTTATTTTATTTAGTTTTCTATTTATCATATTATTTTTTATTTGCGTTATTTTATTTTATCCTATTTATTTTGACTTTTTTATATTTTTTATGTTTCATTACAATTGTCTTACTTATTTTTTTATATTGTATTTCTTTTTTATTTCATTTAATTTTCTAATTTTTTTTTATTTTATATAATTTTTTATTCCATTTTATCTTACTTTATTTTATTTTTTAAATTTTTATATTTTTTTAATTTATTTTTGTTTTAATTTATTTTATTTGATTTTTTTATTCCATTGATTGATTCTTTTATTTTTTTTTTCATTTTATTTTTTTTTATCGTTTTTTTAATTGATTTTTTTTAATTTTTTTTTTTTAATTTTACTTCTTTTATTTTATTTGATTTTTTTATTCCATTGATTGATTCTTTTATTTTTTTTTTCATTTTATTTTTTTTATCGTTTTTTTAATTGATTTTTTTTAATTTTTTTTTTTTTAATTTTACTTCTTTTATTTTATTTGATTTTTTATTCCATTAATTGATTTTTTATATTTTTCCGTTTATTTTTTTATTTTATTTGATTTTTTATTCCATTTCAGTTCATTTGATTTCATTTGATTTCATTTTATTTTATTTTATTTTATTTTATTTTATTTTATTTTATTTTATTTTATTTTATTTTATTTTATTTTATTTTATTTTATTTTATTTTATTTTATTTTATTTTATTTTATTTTATTTTATTTTATTTTATTTTATTTTATTTTATTTTATTTTATTTTATTTTATTTTATTTTATTTTATTTTATTTTATTTTATTTTATTTTATTTTATTTTATTTTATTTTATTTTATTTTATTTTATTTTATTTTATTTTATTTTATTTTATTTTATTTTATTTTATTTTATTTTATTTTATTTTATTTTATTTTATTTTATTTTATTTTATTTTATTTTATTTTATTTTATTTTATTTTATTTTATTTTATTTTATTTTATTTTATTTTATTTTATTTTATTTTATTTTATTTTATTTTATTTTATTTTATTTTATTTTATTTTATTTTATTTTATTTTATTTTATTTTATTTTATTTTATTTTATTTTATTTTATTTTATTTTATTTTATTTTATTTTATTTTATTTTATTTTATTTTATTTTATTTTATTTTATTTTATTTTATTTTATTTTATTTTATTTTATTTTATTTTATTTTATTTTATTTTATTTTATTTTATTTTATTTTATTTTATTTTATTTTATTTTATTTTGATAAATTTAGTAGCCTTTGATCATATAACGTGATAATTTTTGTTGAGCTATAGGCCAGGATTTGAATAAAACTTCTTTTCCTTAGTGTTATTCAAATTTTTATTTATTCGGTATTTCGATTTCCCTGGAACCCTGGAACAAAACTCGTTTACCTGTTCCTTAATTAATAAATTGGTTCTCAAACACCAAATCGCGAACACCAATAATATAACAGAGAAATCGATGGCATATATCCCGGGAGTATCAGAAAGGATTAAGAGCTCAAAGATGTATGACAAAGAAAAATATCAAATCGCGTTCACATATAACAACAATCTACGGCAGATTTACACCAATGTGAAGGACAAAATTCCAAATAATGAGAAATCCGACGTGGTTTACAAAATTCCATGCAACGGCGACGGGTCCCACGCATGCGAACAAGTATATGTAGGGACAACTAAACTTAAACCAAAGACGCGGATCTCCGCCCACAGATCCAATATAAAACTTAGAAATAATACACCAGAAAGCAAGACAGCTTTGGCAGCGCATTGCAAAAATACGCGGCACTATCCAGATTTTGAACACGCAACCATTCTGGAACATGAAAAACATTATAACAAACGCTTTATTTTAGAAACGTTACACATTCTGAACACCCCTAATGAAGTTAAGATGAATTTTCGCGCCGACACAGAAGAAAAATGTGCACAAGCATACAGAAATTTAGTTTCAAAACAACAACATCACTAGTGGTGCTCATCTAAGCACACTCACTAAACACAAACTGGATTAACAACTCTCTCATTGCTGAGAGCATAATACATACATACATACATACATACATACTTATGTATATTTTTATCTCTCTACTTTTAATTATTGTTCTCATATGATTTTTGTTTAAATTTGCGGTATATGAAAATTTTAATAACACTAAGGAAAAGAAGTTTTATTCAAATCCTGAACTATAGCTCAACTAAAATTATCACGTTATTTTATTTTATTTTATTTTATTTTGTTTGATTTTAATTAAATTTTTTAATTTTTTTTAAGTAATTTTTTTTTAATTTTTTTTTTAATTTTTTTTTATTGTTTTATTAATTTTTTGTTTTTTAATTGTTTTTTTTTTTTTTTTCATTTTACTTTTTTATTTCATTTGATTTTTTTATTCCATTAATTTATTTTTTTTATGTTTTTTTTCCTTCTTTTTTATTTTATTTGATTTTTATTCCATTTCACTTCATTTCATTTTATTTTATTTTATTTTTTTATGTTTTTTTTTAATTGATATTTTACTTTTTTATATATATATATTTTTTTTTTTTCATTTTACTTTTTTTTATTTTATTTTATTTTATTTATTTTACTGTATTTAATTTACTTGATTTAATTTTTTTTAATTTAATTATATTTTTTTAATTTATTTTTATTTTTATTTATTTTATTTTATTTTTTTTTTTTCATTTTTTTTTATGTTCTTTCTATTTTTATCAATTCATTTTATTATACCTTTCATGAACATGAAATGGTATTATAACTTTGGTCCGATGTTTGTAAGTATGAGAAGAAGAAGAGATGGACCCATCACTAAGTATACCGAAATGATCAGGATGACGAGATGAGTTGATTTAGCCATGTCCGTCTGTCCGTCTGTCTGTCTGCCTGTCTGTCTGTTTGTTTGAACGCAAACTAGTCCCTCAGTTTTTGAGATATGTGGCTGAAATTTTGTATGCGGCCACCATTTTCTATTATAGGAATCATTTGTCGGAACCAGCAAGATCGGACCGATATTACATATAGCTCCCATACAACCGATTGTTCCGATAAACGGATTTTGGTAGATAACTCCTGTAATTATATAGGTAGCAAAGTGTAATTTCGTAACAATTGCTCTTTTAGAATGTGGAATGTCGATGTTAAAAATCAATGAGATTGGACCAATATAACACATCGCCCCGATAATTCCGATAATTCCGGTAGAAGCTAAAGTTAAATTGAAACAGGCTGTACTGGGGATCGAACACTGAAAATCGTGACGCTTATTCATGAAAGGTATATAGCCTTCGGCACAGCCGAAGACAGCTTTCCTTACTTGTTTTATTTCAATTCCTTTTATTTAATTGAAATTTATATTATGCTTGATTTTCGTTAGTCCCTCCGCACCAAATTACGTTACTTTAATTTGTCCTATAAACATTTGACGAGGCAATAAATAATCAATATTTTTATTCGTTGTTTTCCCGATAAAGCAATTATTTTCTGATATATTTAAGTATGTAACTATGCCAATAAAATCAGCCAAGCAAACGTGACTGATTTCCATTATGGGTTATTGCAAATCGACATTAAATAACAAAGCACGGAAGCAATATTTATGCCTACATATGTGTATATTTAATTTGTTGAATAAATATTGCCACACATCAAGTGCTGAACGATAACTGATTTGCAATAACAAGAAGCTATTATTATTGGATTAGTTAGATTTATAGATATTACGTAGAGTAAGTAGAGTAAGTCAATTGATAGAGCTTTTCTCATTCTCTAAAAAACTTGTTTCCAACAAACAAGTTGTTTCTTTTTTTATATGTAACCACTTACTGTTTTCTTTATGATCTTTATCTTTTTATTTTTATTCTTTATTTTTTTTTTAATCTTTTTTTAGTGGGAATATATTTTCTACAATAATGAAATTATATTCCCACTAAAAAAAATTTAAAAAAAAAAATATAGAATAAAAATAAAAAGATATATAATGACATCCTTCGAGCCGGATTTGAACCAGCGACCTATGGATAACTGCACTGCAACGGCACTAAGATTAGATCTTTGAGCGCTGCCACAACGACTTTAAAAGCCCGAATTGTTTAGATGCAAGAATTTCTACAGTCCACCGCTCTACCAACTGAGCTATCGAAGGTTGTTGTGCGATCGCCGCCAAAGCGCTGTTTTACATTTTCCATATTATTTCTACTTACATACATATTTCCAGTTTGTATCGCTGCTACGCTCCGCGGACAGAAATAATTAATTTTTTTTTTTTCAACTTTGTTGCTTAGCGCTTAATATACGCTTTCTTCTGTGGCGCTCTTTTGTTGTATTTTCTCCAATAATCTCTTTTCTCTAGCTTTTTGCTATCCAACACAGCTGACTCAGCGTTTATAGAGATATATAATTTAAAGCTTTTTACTGCTCTTTTCTTCTTGTTGTTGTTGTTTACTATTGCTGCTGCTGTGGTCATTATGACGTAGTGCATTTAAATTGTTTATACCCAACAAACATTTTTAGCTAATCTCAATTTGAGATGCATTTGAGAACCAATCATATTCTCAAATCTCAAACGTTCGTTTTCAATTTGAGACGAAATAACCGTTGATGGCGTTCTCAACCTAAAAGGCTCATTTTTAATAGGGGATTTTCCCTGATTTTCAAATTGAGAACGGCAGAATTTTGAAACGTTTCTCAAACTGAGCGGAGTCAAAGAGAATATATCAAAAAGAGCCACCACTCATTATGAAAGCAACGAACAAGAAGGATGCCGTTTTCTTTCAGGGTTTCGGTAATTTCGATATAAATATGTTATTGTCTAATCAAAACAAAATGTGTAAAAGAAAATAGACGAGAACTGAATTTACAAAACTGAGGAAAACAAAATTACCGAAACCCTGAAAGAAAACGGCATCCATCTTTTTCCTTGCATTTATAACGAGTGACGGCTCTTGTTGATATATTCTCTTTGGCGGAGTGGATCGAAATGGAATCCACATGCTCTCATTAAAATATTTATTCAGAGATGCCAATCATGCAAAACAAATACCAATTTTAATAAAAAGCGAGTTTCCATTTATGCAGTTAAATTTTTCGTAAATCTTTTTTAATTAATATAGTTCAACAAATAATCCTGTTATATAAACCACATTTGAGAAAAAGTTGAGAATAGATGTTTTCTCAAACGTTTGAGTTTTTGGTACTCGATGTTTGTTGGGTACATATCTCTCACTTGTGTTTGCTTTTGTTTGTGTGCTTTGTATGCTCACATTTTCTTTATAATTTTTGATCTTTTCGTTGAACAACGGTATCATTGCTCAATTGTGCTTTCTCTATTCGCTCTTTGTTTTTTATTGCTGATCATGCAGCTGCCCATTTTTCGATTTACATACATATGTTGTTGTTTTCTATTTAAAGACACACGAGTACCGCCTATATTTAATGTGTTGCATTTCAAGGTGGGAAATGTGTTCTTTAACACATCAGCTGCAGTCCAATTGCATCGGCAGGTGTTTATACTTTTGTATAGTATTTTTTTTTTTCTTACTTGTTTTCTCTATATATGTACATAGGTAAATTATGCACTTTGTAAAGGGATTGTAGTGGAACTTGCCAAAAAAAACCTAAATTTGCTGATTGTAGGGCATACAAAAATATACATTTAGAGACATTGCTTGCTTTAAAAGTGTCTAGAACGTTTTCAAACTGTTACCCTAAAATAGCCCCAAAATGATCCAAAAAATTATACCTAAATGGCCATAAAATGATTCCAAAATTACCCCAAAAAGATCCTTAAATGTTCCCAAAATGATCCAAAATTGAATTCAAAATTACCCAAAAGTGGGGCGGCAATTATTTCGGTTTCGGTTACGGTTTCGTTTCGATTTCCAAATAAAAACACGAACGCAAAAAATGTTTCTACTACAAAACTTAGGTACCTATGTAGCTGCAAAATAGGTCTAAATTTGTGTAACACTTTTTTCTGGGTATTGGACTAAATCAACATTTTTGAAGAGATTAAGAGACAAGTAAAGAAATGGCATTCCCTGTCTTTGGAACTTAGCCTCCAAAACTTAGTTACAGACTCTCGAAGCTCCAAGTTGGACGCTTCGAAAAATTGAAAAAGATTTAATGTGGACGTGGCCTTCTTGCTCCTCTTACTTGATTGGTGTTCTTTCTTTTATTTGAAAGTGTAATTTTTTTAATTTTTTAACAAAACAATTAGAAAACCAAATTTTCGAAGGGTACAACTTCGAAATTCGAAAGCTCGTAACTAAGTTTTGGAGGCTAACTTCGAAAAACGGGGAACGCCATCTTTTTTATTTATTTCCTAATCTCTTTAAAAAAGTTAATTTGGTCCAATACCCAGCCGGCTGCTGTACAATGGAAAAATATTATTAACGCTATGTATGGACCATTCAGCTATAGCTAAATTTCCTCTTTCGGAATTTGATACTGAGATCAAAACGTGTCTTTTGTAACATTGCTAGACAATCTTCCATGAAAGCTATTCACGGTATCCTTTGGTAAAAGAAAATATGTTCCCACAAAAAGGAAAGGCATACAAAAATTCAAAACCGTTTGGAATCATTTCCGGCTTTTGAGACGGCTCCGGTGTCGTTTTTTTTTCATATCAAAATAACGGTTACGGTTTCGGTTTCGGTTTTGAAAAATGAATCGGTTTCAATCGGTTACGGTTACGGTTTCGGTTTCAGTGCTTGGTTTAAAGTTATAAGATTTTCGGTCACTGTTCTGGTCACGATCCGGATTTTCATCATAGCCCTGATTACTTTTATGGTGCATTTGGTGAATATGATGCCTGCTCCCGTCATGGTCCCGATCACTGTCAGGTTTAGGGTCACTGTCGCAATTTTATTCTCTGTGACGTTTCAGTATATAAACTTTATGTCGTCCTTAGGGTCATGGCTAATTCCATGGCCAGTTCTACGCTTTCCTTTTATGGTAAAATGAGTGCGTTAAGAAATGTAAAGACCGAGTCGCCCCTATTTTTGCTTTTATGTTGGGGTAACTGTTTTTCAAATAAGCGAATTTTTCTTCATATAAAATTACTATATCTATTTTGTTAGTCATGCGATTTTGATAAAACAAAGATGAGTTTCCTCCCTAAGCCTCAAGCTGTCCATCAGAAAAAGTCTCATCAAAATCCGATTCTTAGTTTCCGAGATCCTCGCGTTCAAACAGACAGGCAATAATTCTAAAAACGGTTCAGATGAACTCTATAACAATCCCAAGTCATCCCCAGTAATCTATTATATTAATAGGCTAACAAATTTTTCATATAAATAATTGCCAAGCTTAAACCCATACTAAATATGCATAAATTTTTATAAAATGCATATGGATTTGTTGGTATTCCTCTAAAGAAGTGCATAAGCATTTAAATTTTAACCAATACTGCTTCATTTATCTGTAATAAGCGATTGAAAATTTCTCATACCACTTGAATTGGTTATCTGACAATCAATTGGTACATAAAGCGATAGCCCAGTGGGAAGCGTCGGGGGTAGTGGTCGAGCGGTTGATGGTTCAAGTACAGGCGTCGGGCAAATTTTTTTTTAATTTTTTGTCATTGAAAATTGTTTTTTTTTTTTTTCAATATATAAATATTTCTTATCTTGACTTTTTTAAAATTTTTATGTTTGTGATCTCTATTTTCGAGAAAAAAAATTGCTGCGAAAATTTTTAGTTGACGGCAAGAAAGATAGAAATGCTATAACCGCTTATTCAATTTGGGTTTTTTTTCTAATTTTTGATGATATAAGATGGAAGTTGCGAAATTTTTTCAAACACAATAGTCTATTTATCGGACTTCGGTAGATTAGTTCTATAAATTTTAGTGATTTCTACCGTTTGAGACAAAGTTGCTGATAGACTCCCTATTTAAAATATAAAAATCGACAACATATGTAATATGTACTTAAATTTTGAACTAAACCAAGTGGTTGGCGGTCGTGTTAAATTTTACTGAAGGCAACAACTGATTTCTATTCATATGTACATATGTATTAACTTTTAAAAGGGCAGATTTGCAACCCGAGCCCCAAACAAGTCTAGACCAAATTGAACAGAAAAATCAATATATATTTTTTTCTTTAAATCAAATAAAAAATCTATATAAAGTGTCTTAAATATTGCTAAGTTATGGTTAAAGAAAAAAGCTAGAAAATCCTCAAACTTTTTTTGACCTAACCAGAATTTGTAATTTACCCCCACTAAAAAGATTTAAAAATACGCCATGTATAATAAATTTCTATAAATAGAACTCATATTTCTTCAAAATGAACCTTTCAATCTTTCACTCAACAAGCTCCTCTTTTTATTAGAGAAACTATTTTCATTCTCTCGCTCATTGCCCATACAGCTAGAATTGGTGATTTGACAATGAATTCGTAGATAAAGCAGTAGAACAGTGGTTAGCGCATCGGATAGCGAGCGAACTGTTGTTGGTTCGAGAACAGCTCCGGGCTATAATTATTTTTTTTCATTGAAAATAGTTTTTTCTTTTTTAAAACATCTTTAGGTATATGAGTATTTCTAATCTTTCTTTTTTTATAAGCTCATTAAATTTTCATAAGACTTATTTAAATAAGTAAAATGGTTTATAAAGCTTTTTAAAATGACATTTTCATATAAATTTTGAATAATAAGAGCTTAATAAACCTTTTATATTTTTTATGAATAAGGGGGATAGTGTTCTGTTTATCGGACTTCGGTAGATTATTTCTATAAATTTTGGAATATAAAAATCGATAATTTTTTCACAGGTCCTTAAATTTTGTACTAAACGAAGTGGTTAGAGTAATTATTAATTAAAATATTACTAAAGACAACAACTCATTTCTACAAAGAGGGTAGGGTATTTCTACCCTCTTTGATTTCTATTCATTCAGATTTAGAACCCGAACACCAAACAAATCTAGACAAAATTTGACCACTTTTGAAAAAAATTAAAAAAAAAATCGATATAAAATGTCTTTTAAATATTTCTAAGTTAATGAAAAAATCCATAAAACCCTCAAACTGAACAATTGAAGACAATACAAACTGTTGTACATGAAATTCCGCTAGATGTCGGAAATTTACGTTCGATTTTTAGTAACTTCCAGATTATTTAGAGACTTGAAACTTTATACATTTGTCACCGCCCAATGACAATGCAATCCCTCATCAAAACAATTCCGGTAGGTGGCGCACGGATCGAGATATTTCGAAAACTAATTTGAAGTTGAGAATTTTGCGATCGACTTTTGACCAACTTCCAGTTAACCTAGGAACTTGAAACTTAGCATTTAGTTGTGGAAACGGTGACAATACAATTTTTTGAAATCAGAATTCCAAAAGGTGGCATGCTTTTCGATATAATTGAAAATCTCTAAAACATAGGGGGAATCTTGCGATAGATTTTTGAGTAACTTCCCGCTAAGCTAGAGACTTGAAACTTATAACATTTGTCAGAACCCGATGACAATGCAATCTCTCATTCCGGTAGTTGGCGCACATATCAAGATACATATTTCCAAAACTATTTTGAAGTTGGGAACTTTGCGATCGACTTTTGACTAACTTTCTGGTAATCTGGGAACTTGAAACTTGGCATTTAGTTAAAGGCACCGTGACAGTACCATATTTAAAAATGAAATTTCCGATAGGAATCACCAAAACTAAAAATAAAATAATAAAAAGATGATACAAAAATTTTAAAGACAACCTTTATATGAATGCTGTCAAAAAGCCTCAGCAAATTTCGGTGTTTTTGGTTTTGAAATTTTAGTCATACCAATTGTAATCAATTTTTGAGATTTGAAAATATAAAGGTAGAGTGCACTTTTCCAAACTAAGGCAACCCATTTCTGAGGGCCTAAATAGAAGTTCGCTTATCGACAAAACATTTAAAGCCTATTAATTGCACTCCATGATGCCTGTTGCAAAATTTCGTAATAATCGGGGCATTGGTTCACACGTTAAAGACCCACAAACATCCACAGTCAGTCACAAACTTAAGTTTTTATATAGTGATAGTAATAGTATAGATTAGTAAGATAGATTACCAAAACAAGTTTTCTAAAAAGGTGGCATCTCTCTTTTTTAGAAAATATCGATGAGGGAATGTTGTCATCAATATTCTTATGTCTCCTACCTGATGCGGAATATTTTAGTTTAAGTTTGTTTATACTAATTTCTTAATGTTTACAATGTGAAAACGTTTCGTGTATATCTAATCTTTACTACAAATACTTTTACTCAAACATTGCGAAAACGTGCTTAAAGTAAACGACTAAACTCTGTATATTCAATGACCTTTTGCATTTGCTAAGTAAAATGGAAGTTGATTGATTGGTCGTTATGTCGTTAGCAGTAAAACTTTGCCATTGTCTTAGGTCAGTAACTTGTCGTTGTGCTTGACAACAGCACAAAATTCTACACGACATTACAAAACAACAACAACGATAATAATATAACGAGAAGATTAGTCATAACAACACCAACAATTTCAACTGTAGACCAATTGCAATAAAGTGCTAGAAAGTAACTGTAAACCGGTGAGTGACCGCCTTTTAAGTCAAAATGGCATTGTCCTTTGTATCAAACGCCCGTCTCTTCTTCAGAATTACGAACAAGCAAAACTTAGCTACATAAGCAGCAGCAGTGAATGGCAAGCTCAGCATGTGGTTACTTTTAGCACAGCAGTAGCTGCAGCATTTTGTTGAGTTATAAAGTAGATGGTAAGAAGTGTATTAAAATAAAATGGTTTGTAGTTGGGTATTTAAAAAGTTTTCTTTTCCTTTTGTTTTTGGCAGAAAAGGAAAAAACAAAAGTAGTAATATATACGCATTGACTAACAAGGGTTGTTGGTACTAACGTTTGATGTTGATTAGGTTCATGCATAAGGACTACGTACGTACTAAAACCGAGTACTAAACCAATTAGAACCAATTAAAGTATGCAGCTGAGTTTTTCTGACTGGAGTCTCACTGACTCAACCACAAATTCATAACTTAAGAGAATTTGTCTCTTAAACAAAGAGACATATCAGTTTTAAATTTAACAAGTAAGGAAATCTAAGTTCGATAAACAGAAACATTAAATACCCAGCGGTAGTTTTCATATGATTTTCGAAATATTCCATTTCGGAAGTGGCCGTAGTTGAGAAGCGATTTCGCCCAATTACATCAGGTATACTCCCTATTATGCTAGGATACCTTGTACAAATATCATCGTTCTACCGTAATCAGTTTAAAAGTTATGACCCGTAAGTTTTCAAATA
Source organism: Campiglossa producta (assembly GCA_964058755.1). Classification (NCBI taxonomy): domain Eukaryota; kingdom Metazoa; phylum Arthropoda; class Insecta; order Diptera; family Tephritidae; genus Campiglossa; species Campiglossa producta. The sequence goes on from CAXKVI010000005.1 coordinate 84,026,867, forward strand.
TGCCTCCCTGAAAAAAGGGCGGCGCCACGCCTAATTTTAAAAATTTACCGTTACCGAATTATATCAATTTAGGTGATTTTCGAAGCTTTCGATATCGTAAGGTATACTTTCAACGATACTAGTATGCTTTGTGCCAAATTCCATCGTCCTATCGTAATCAGTTTAAAAGTTATGACCAGTCGAATTTTCAAAAATGCCCCCCTTAAATATGTAAATTTATGTGATTTTCGAAATTTTCGATATGAAGAGGGGGCGTGGTTATCATCCGATTTCGCCCATTTTCAATAGCAACCTACCTTGGCCAGAAAGTAACCTGTATACTAAATTTCATGCGAATATATCAGTTTTATTCTAGTTATCGTGTACACGGACGGACAGACGGACGAAAATGCCTTAATCAACTTCTCTTTTCAACTTAAGAACTTTCATATATGGAACTCCATATCTTTTTCAATTATTTTGTGCCGTTACGTATAACCATTATGCGAACAAAATTATAATACCCTTGTACTAGTACGCTGGGTATAAAAACATCGGCATTTGAAAGGATTCCAGTTTGCTATAAAATAGTTCCATATCTGTCTAAGCACGTGGCAAACAATGATGGCACACCAGGGGGCCGATTCGCCATCTGTGAAAAACTAGAAATCCAAAAAGGTCAAATACTCACTTACACAAAGTATGGTCAGTGGAAATTTTCATGAAAATTCTGTGAAGTTGTGAGTATATGATTGGGCTAAACGAGTGCTGAATACCTACATGTATAAAGGGTGGTTCGTGGGGAACGTTATGTTATGTTCCTTTTTTTAATACATTTTTACAGCAGAACCAGTAAATGTATATCGTTGCCTTGCTTAGAGCAGAACCAGTGACTTTTTTGGAACCAGTGACTTTTTTGGAACCAGTAAATTTTCCTCCGTGTAATAAAATTTAAGAGTCTAAAGCTTCACTTTTTCAAAATTCAACAGTTAAAAAAATATTAGTGAAGCGAAAAATTTCTAAAAAGTCACTACTCCTTAAATATTTAACGGATGGAACGAAGATGAGCGAGTTCAAAAAGTCACTACCATAAATAAAATTTTGCTGGTTTTGCAAGTCTTGTGCTAAAAAATCACCGGTTCCGTCACTGATGCTACAAGGAACTGTCTAACTAAAATCGCTTCTGAATTTTTATATATATTTTTTTTTTTTTTTTTACACTGTAATTTTTCTTAACCAGCGACATTTTATTGTGTATTTTTCAGAGCCCGTTATTTTTTAACGAACCAGTGAGTTCTTTTAATTCTTTTTTATTAGAACTTTAAAAGTAATCGATGCATTTTTACCACGTGTGACTAGGTCAGAATAAAACCAGTGATTTTTTGGAACCAGTCACTCTGTTGAAACAGTAAATTTTCCTCGAACCATTTCATAAACGTCACTAATAAAAAGCTTCGCTTCACTTGTTTAAAAACTCAACGGTTACAAACAAGATTATTGGACCGGAAGAGTTCCAAAAAATTCCCGACTCATTAAATATTTAACGACACCATTGAAGTTGAGTGTTGGTTTCCAAAAGTTAGTGAAAAAATAGCTGGTTTTACAAATCACTGTGCTAAAAAATCATCGGTCCCGTCACTAATGGTGCTAAAAAGTCACTGGCTAAGAAAGATCGTTTCTGATAAATTTTTTGTTTGAAAGTGAGATTTTTTTCCGGCCATATTTGACTATGACTTTTTTGAGAACCCGTGACCTCTTTCAGACCCAGTGACTATTTTAGAGCCAGCAAAAATCACGAGCCTCTTCACTGGGGTGGAAGAGTAGGTCGCCTCCCCGTTGGTGCACCCTGGGTAACGCCAAATGGCCTTCATGGCCTACACGGCTAGTTTCATGTATTGCCGATTCTACGAGACCGGTACCAGTACTGTATCCATCGTGCCGAAACGACCCAGGCCGCTTTCTTATATCTACCCGGCCAAGAGCAATACACTCGGGGTGACCCTGTCTGACATTTAGGCAGGACTACACCTCGTTACAACAACAACAACAACAACAACAACAACAGCTTCTTCACTAGTACTGAAGAGTCAAAGGTTCAAAAGAAAGCACTTGTCACGGGTTAAACAAAAATTACGACTTCTTAAAAGTTTACTGTTTTGTTATGGTACCTGTGACTCGCCCCAGTCACTTTTTTATTTTTTTTTTTCTTTAAAACGGTGACGTTTATGCCACCAGTGACTTCTTTTCGGAAGTAATAATTTTTTTCATTTTGTGATTTGTCTTGTTGTCATTACTTTTCGAGCAATAACTTGTACTTCTATGTAGTAGCCATTTTAAAGTTATCAGCTCCCATTAAAACACCAACTACAACAAAACTCCTAGAGCAATTTTTAGGAGCTTTTTGGAATTTGACTAAAAAAACTTGGTTGAACCTATCTTTGAACTAATCAGATTCCTGGAAAAAAAAAACGCGCAAAAGACTGACTGATTTATGAAACAGCAAAAATATGCTAGATTTATATATGACGCATACAAACATTTCTCTATATCCCACACACTCAAGTTGTAAAAATTCCCAAATGAATGCGTGCAGACATGTCAAGGTTCCACTTAAGCACCTACAGACGCCTCAAACACCTACACGCACAGCACACACGTGCACAAAGCCAAATGTGTACGCACACAATGCAATGATGATTGCGCACATGAGTTGACATAGTTGACATTTTGAAATTCCTTAGAAGCGCAATATACATACGCATGCTTACTTAATGCGATGCCTATCCTTGAAATTATTATCAAGGCTCGTCCAAAGGTACATGTGACAGTTGGTTGGTTGAAATGTATGAGAAATATATGAGTTGTAGGTTTTTGATGTGTAAACATCTTTGCGCTGGGGGTCATCCAAGAAAGTTACGCGGAATATGTAGTCTGTAGACTGAGGGCGCAGTGTGTTGTGTGTGTGTGTGTATATCCAAGTGCATCGCTGGCGCTTTGTTAATCGTGTTAAAATTCTAAATACAAACAAACGCTTAATCAACACAAAAGCGATCACTTGCTAAGACATGAATGATTCAAGGCAGGTGGCTTGTTTGGTTTTGTTTTTTTTTTTTTGTAAAGGAAAGGAAAAAACGGCAAGAAAATTGTAGGAAAAGAAAGTTAGTCAAAGGACTCGCCTATGCGTTACTTATGACTCATACATGAGTCATTTATGGCTAATCCATGAATAATTTTTGACTCATCCATGAGTAATTTTTGTCTCATCCATGAGTCATTTATGATTTATCCATGAATCATTTTTGACTCATCCATGAGTCATTTATGACTTATCCATGAATCATTGTTGACTCAACGATAAACCATTTTTATTCATCCATGAGTCATTTATGACTTACCCATGAGTAATTTATGACTCATCCATGAGTAATTTATATGAGTCATATACTACGGTTCTAGGAGGTATATTTGGCTTAAAGGAGTTTTTTATAGAAGAGATATCAAAAGAAATAAATAAAAGAAAGGACAGGGAAATACACCAAAAAATGCATATAATAAAATGAAGTTTTGTGCAGAGTACACATGTTTACACATCAAACTTCACGAGTACTTGGTACTCACGCCCTTTTTTCTGATGACAGAAAAAGGTGTCGGCTGTATACGTTAACAATATTCAGAGAACAATGATTTATGTATAAATGTACTACAGATGAAAAAAAGGATATAAAGAAGAAATAGGTGGCACAAGTGGTATGGGTTTTTGAAAACTCTAGTGCGAATAGAACACATTTGAAATTTTTTATTTTTTTCGGAAGTTCCAACAAGAGCTTTTCAAGAAATTTTTTCGTCAACTATCCTTCCTTTATTCTCACCCAATTTTTCCACACTTGCTCCCCTTTGAGTTTTACCTATTTCCCACTCAGTTGTTCTTCTTTTCTGTATCTTTTTTATTATTATTCTTTTCTTCTCTCTCTCTCTCATTCTCAATTTCCATATAATAAAGCGACATTAAAATTTGAAGGCAAAATCGGAATTAAATATTTCATTTACGACCATCTCTAGCATGTTGCTTCGCCTCAAAATGCTTCCGAATGTCATTAATAGAGAAACACTTTACGCACATTCATGCATAATGACAGTCAAACATTATAAAACGCACAATCACTTGTATTTTATCTTTAAGTTGGATATATACAAAAACAGGTGAATAGAAAAATTCTTCACTTATGCAAATGTAGGCACAAATTTCTTTCAGAAAACGATAGAAAATCCTCCCAACATTCATATTATTATAGTTAGAAGGTGTAGCACACTGTAGCATACAAACTTTTTCTATCCAAAGTAACAAAGTAAGCATTTATGAAGTATAATTTTTACTGGCTTATATTTGTTTTAATTCTTGGTCACTTGCACTGATTTTTTTTCGTTATTTAGTCAAGGAAGTGCTATATTTTTGTACAGAATAATAACTAAGACCATAACTTTAAAAGTTATATGCAAAATATGTAGCTAAAGTTAGCAAAACTTCTAAGCAGTTTTTTTTTTTTTTTTTTTGAACAAAATTTTCTTCCATACTCGTATTATGGCAGGAAATTGCCCACAAATCGAGAACAAATATTTGTGCAACATAAAATCTGGTGGAGTAATTCACCTGCCCCCAATTAAAACTTTATCCGCAACTACTTATTAATTTAGTTAATAGAGGTGCCTTCCTGTATAGCCTACGCCAGATCACGGAACTGCACATAAAGGACTTGATGGCCTTCATAAAGTCATCTTAGTGATTCGAGGTGGTGTAACGGTGTCGGTTTAGGAATGTCAGTCCCGGGATTCTGCTATGTGGAGCTTAAGTAATATTGCTTAAGTAATTGCATCATTCCATGTCAAATTGTTGGAATGGAATGGGCGAAGTTTTATTGTTCTAGGATAACGGTATCGGTAGTTAAAGTTTTAGCTACCAGTTTATCCTAAGTTCGCAAAAGCTATATTAAGGCTTCCGAAATTACTTGATTTAATATTTTGCTCGTATATAAATGATTGCATAACAAATCTCCACCTATGAATTTTTATAAGGATAACAGGATCTTTTGAAAGGATATTGAAATAACGTATTCACTATAAAAGGATATTGGCATGTCAAAAGTATTTTAGTACATTGCGTAACAATATATTTTCTAGCAAAAATAATTGAGTACATCGTGAAACATTGCAATTATAGTGCACTTTTTATAAGTCATACACGACGTATGAGTAACATTTAGTTATACGAGTATAAAAAGCTCAGGTAAATTGTATTATTTTGGTTGTTATCTCCGAAACGCATTGCGATATCGAAATAAAACTTACACCACTTTCAGGCCCATTCAGAAAAATTCTTTTCTAAACAATTTCAATGTTGCTTTTCGACTCCTTACTGTAGTAGGCCAAACACACTACCGCTACCCAACGGCGGCCGCCTACAATATACTGTGTGCAAAATTTCAATAAAGAAAATTGTAAATCATAAACTAGAAAAAGAAATTTTAATTTTGCTCTGCTTTTCATGAACAACTTTGCTGGAAATTCCAAATTAGCCATGTACAAAAAGGGAAATACATCAACTCTCCCATTAAATAATTTGTTCTTCTTACAATTCGGAGCATGTTTTCATACAAATCAAATTTGTTGCCTTACATAGAATTTCATATAAATATACTTAAGCTTAAGTATTTTCCAAGTAGAAAACTTTCCTCACAAAATCCCTATGCAAGTAAATACATACATACTTAAGTAAGTATGCGATTATTTCAGCGAACCTTGATTTTCACAAATTTCCACAAAACTTTAACTTTTTTACACCTAATTGAAAAGTAGAACGAAAACTTAAAATAAGTTTCCTCCAAAATCACAGCTAACAACTTTGAAGAGTTTTATTCCATACTAGCGCAGTTTGGCGCCAGACAGGTGTAGAATGTCGCATGAAAACGATAACGTTAAGCAGTTTAGTGCTCCATTTTTTGCGCCTTTGCGTTTAATTCCAAATCAGCATTGATTTGGGCTATGAAATTGTTTGTATATCACCTCAAGCGAATAATTATATAAATCTGGATTTGAGAAAGCTTTTGATGGCGTGGGCAGATGTTTCAAATGCCCGAAGCAATAAGGAAGTCTATGGATTTAAAAAAAGATTATGATTGCTTAGATATTTATGTATGTATGCCCTTTTTAGTAGATATAGGTATATTTTTTTATTGCTAATGGTTTTGACAGGTGGGAGATTATGTAGCTAGTATATACAGACGTGTTATCAAATGATAATGGAAAAATTTCCAATACAAAACTAAGCAGCTTCACACAAGACCCCTAAGTAAGGCTGAAATTGAACAAATAATCAAAGAATAATTTTATAAAAATTATTTAAAACGGACAAAAGTCTACAAAAACTTTCAAATATTCATTTCTAACTAAGACAAAAAAATAAAAAAATAAAAAATAGCTGGCAACCTTCCCATTAGACATTTAAGTTATGTTACATCTCAAGTTGAGAACTAAGTGACTTCTTAAACCTAAAGTGTTTTGTGGTTTCGGACAAATAACGGTTTAAAAAAGGTAACCGGTTTTGAACAAATAACGGTTTAAAAAAGGTAACCGGTTTTGAACAAATAACGGTTTGAAAAAGGTAGCCGGTTTTGAATAAATAACGGTTTAAAAAAAGTAACCGGTTTTAAGCAAATAACGTTTTAAAAAAGGTAACCGGTTTTGAATAAAAAATGGTTTAAAGAAGGTAACCGGGTTTGCACATATAACGGTTTAAAAAAGGTAACCGGTTTTGAACAAATAACGGTTTAAAAAAGGTAACCGGTTTTGAACAAATAACGGTTTAAAAAAGGTAACCGGTTTTGAACAAATAACGGGTTTGAACAAATAACGGTTTAAAAAAGGTAACCGGTTTTGAACAAATAACGGGTTTGAACAAATAACGGTTTAAAAAAGGTAACCGGTTTTGAATAAATAACGGCTTAAAAAAGGTAACCGGTTTTGAGCAAATAACGGTTCAAAAAAGGTAACCGGTTTTGAACAAATAACGGATTAAAAAAGGTAACCGGTTTTGAACAAATAACGGTTTAAAAAAGGTAACCGGCTTTGAACAAATAACGGTTTAAAAAAGGTAACCGGTTTTGAATAAATAACGGTTTAAAAAAGGTAACCGGTTTTGAACAAATAACGGTTTAAAACAGGTAACCGGTTTTGAATAAATAACGGTTTAAAAAAGGTAACCGGTTTTGAACAAATAACGGTTTAAAAAAGGTAACCGGTTTTGAACAAATAACGGTTTAAAAAAGTAACCGGTTTTGAATAAATAACGGTTTAAAAAAGTAACCGGTTTTGAACAAATATCCGATTTTGAACAAATAACGGTTTAAAAAAGGTAACCGGTTTAAAAATGTAACCCGTTTTGAACAAATAACGGTTTAAAAAAAGTAACCGATTTTGAACTGACTTTCCTTGTGTTGGTGGTATCACAACGGGCCTTTCAAAACTGGCCTAAGTATGCCTCTGCGGTAGCCACTTGAACCTAACCTAGCCTGAACAAATAACGGTTTAAAAAAGTAACCGGTTCTGAACAAATAACGGTTTAAAAAAGTAACCGGTTCTGAACAAATAACGGTTTCAAAAAAGTAACGGTTTCGAAAATGTAAAAGATGTCCTACTCCATAAAATTATCTAGTTCAGAAAGAGGAACGGTTTCGAAACATATCCGGTTAGAAAGATAAATTCGGCTACGACAAAGGCAAGGAGAAGAAGCAACCGGTTTGGCAAATAAATTCGGCTGCTATGGAGGGTCTGCTCAAGCTTAGGTTGCCACAAAAGAAGTCCGGATTCTTAACGGCCTAATTAGTCTTTACTTATACTTAACTTAAGGCCAATAATAATTCTTTTACTTAGGAAATCGAGTAGCAGCGATCCAACCACGCATTTTACTTGTATTATGTATTTTACTTGCACAAACTTTTGATTAAGAACTTCCGCTTGGGTTATTGGAGGCAATTTCAGTTTCAATTTCCGCCTTTTAAAAAATAATATCAACGATATTTTCAAAATCGATTTTCCTAAATTCAAACAACTTATTTTTAACCTTTTTATGATCCTAACATTTTTCGCCATAAATTGTTTCAAACGTTTTTATATTTATTAAAATTTCGCAAAATTTTTTCTTGTGTTTGTTTATAATACTTACCTTTTACTCCTTTATGTGCTTTGAATGCATCGAAATGTAGGTTTATCAGTTTTATGTCGCTGTGCGAAATTTCATTGTTGATAATTTTGCAATATTTTCGGCATTTTTTTTCATAATCTCTTTTTATCTTGAATATGTACGCACATGTGTTTGTATGTATGTAACTTTGAGAAGTTGCACACTTTTTCATGTAGGCTATAACTTTTTTAGGCAAACATTTTTAATATGATTAATACGCAACAGGAAAATACACAAAAAAAAAAGAGTTAAACGGTTTTATTGTGCCAACAATAAATAAAACGGATGGCGGGTTGAAAAAGCTTATGTCGAGCTTTAGGGAGAAAACCAAATCGGATTAAATTTGTGTGAAATATGTTTGTATTGGCAAACCATCAGCTAAGCCAAGAGAAAGGACCAAAAATGGGAGGGACCGCAGTGTTATTGTACAAATGAAGAGGCAGAGAAAAAAGTGTTCAATCTTTCATGTCTCACTAGTTAACCATAGACGCTACCCAAAAAAAAAAATCAAAAATTAATAATATTATATTTCCCACCGCAATGTGGGAAGACAAATTTAAGTTTTGTATAAATTTTTGCATTCTATGAATTGCCTTACGAAAGCAAACAAGCAAAACAAATCTATTTTTGTAAAAAATTCAGTAATAAGCTTCCCTACGTCACACTATGTAAATTAATACCAAATTATAATAAATAATAATTTTCATAATTTCACTTATAAACGTTTAATAGCACGTCTGTCACATTTTACACGGAGAATGGATTTTATTTATACGCCATACAAAATTTTTAAACGAGCTGCACATTACGTTCGCGAACATACATACACATATTAAGACATGCATGGATGAAGGGGGTATGTCGCATTCTCACTCAATTTCGGTTTTTGGCATTGGTGAATAGTCTTTATGCATATCTATATTTCTGTCTTATCAGAACTTGGCTATCGTGAAAATTGTAGAAGATAATTCATGGATGAAGGGGGTATGTACACAACTTTTCAATATGAATTGTGGAAGAAGGGGGTATGTTCCGATTTTTTCATATAAAACACTAAATATAAACTTATGCTTTTTATTGCATATTATGCAACGTCTTTTATGGCTTTGCAAAATTTTTTTGTCAGTTTTCATAAAGATTTGAAAAAACCTCAAATGTTTAAGCAAAACTTCAAAGTCAATTTTCTCGTTTCACTCAAAATGCGACATACCCCCTTCATCCATGCATGTCTTCATATACTTAGAATCGAAATATATATATATTCACATGAGAGCGTATTGTTATATTAAAAGTTAGCTATATACCTCTCAGACATAGGTAGGCTGTATTTTATTAGTAACTAGTAATACCCGACGTGCGTTGCTAGGCCAAAGAAAAACACCTAAATAAGATTTTACCATTTTTCGGAAGATACATTATCTCATATTTTATCAAGGTGAAACGTCAGCTACACGCCAAACATCAAGCTCGTCGAGTCATAAATACGATTGTTTAGAATAGATCAGTCCTTGGTCCACTTCCCGGAAGAAAAATCATACCATACTTTAACCTAAGCATAACGCTACGTACATACCAAATTTCAAGTAAATCCTACTAATCTATCCCGCAAATTTGAAGAAAATCGGCCGAGTAGTTTTAAAGTCCATAAGCTACATACATACATACATACATCCAATTTTAGATATTAGTTTCGATTGTGATCGAAAATTCGACTAATAAAATCTTTAGGGGGTCGTGGGGTCCTTAAATTTCGGGGACGCCCCTGCAAATATACCGCCGCTACCTCAGTTTTTTTTTTTTCAATTTCCTTTCCATCGGTGCATATTTTTATTTAAAATCGGAAAAACTTAAGTTTGCTTCGAAACAATTCCAGAATTGAGTCTGAGCTCATTTCGGAATAACTTCGAAATATGTTTGTAATCATTCGTGGACCGTTTCGGGTGGTTTTTTCTATGGGTGCCGAGAAAGTAACAGGTTCTGAGAGAATAACTGTTTGAAAAACGTAACTGCCCTGTAAAGTACTTTGGAGTACACTTACCACTTGTAAAATAAGGTGCTCCAAGGTGCTTGCTTTACATTGGAGTACTCTATGTTATACTTATTGTATATACATAGGTGGTCCAATCCTAGGACATTGCCATGTTAATTACACCACCTTTTTTGTATAAAATTGGAATACTCTACATAGTTTTTGCCTTTTTACAGGATGTTTCTGGTTAATAAGGAATCGCTTCTGAACGAATAACAGTTCTAAATGAAACTAACAAGTTCGGCCAGAGTAAGGCTTCCACAAAAGTAACCGGTTCTGAACAAATAACGGTTTTCAAAAAGTAACGGGTTCTGAACAAATAACGGTTTTCAAAAAGTAACGGGTTCTGAACAAATAACGGTTTTAAAAAAAGTAACCAGTTCTGAAGAAATAAGAGTTTCAAAAAAGTAACCGTTTCTGAATAAATAGCGGTTTCAAAAAACTAACCGGTTCTGAACAAATAAAGGTTTTCTAAAAAGAAAGTAATCTGTTCTGAACAAATAACGGTTTCAAAAAAGTAACCGGTTCTCAAAAAAATAACTGTTTCAAAAAAGTAAGCGGTTCTGAACACATAACGGTTATAAAAAAGTAACTGGTTTTTAAAGAGTAATACCTCAAAAAAAAACAACACCCAGTTCCGAAAATGTAAAAGTTGTCCTACTCCATAAAATTATCCGGTTCAGAAAGAGGAACGGTTCCGAAAAATATCCGGTTAGAAAGATAAATTCGGCTACGACATAGGGAAGGAGAAGAATCAACCGGTTTGGCAAATAAACTTGGCTCCTCTGGAGCGTCTGCTCAAGCTCAGCTTGCCATAAATGTAACTTTTTTTTGCCTACGGCATAATGTAACCTCTCTAATTTAACATAGCCTTCAATACCGAATAAAGAAACGATTGAATAAACCTCGATATTAACTTGTTCAGCTACCTACTGCCTCCCAATGTTATCCACCCTTCTTTGAATGTGGCTGTAGTAGTCTTTTAAAATGTTTATGAACTTAAGATGAAATACAAATTTGTCTTGTACCAATTAGTATTTCTTGTAAGATAACTAGGTTAACTAACTTATCTTGTAAGCCACCCTAACGTTAAAACCCTAAAAACGTAAATGAAAAATGAACGAAGATAAAAAGTGGAGTAGAGTTTGCAAATCATTCTAAAGCAGCCACTTACTGCCAAATATCAATATTAATACAAAACTTATTTGAAGAGCATAAAAAACGTAGTCGTCAGATTTTTTTTTTTTTTTTGAAGGTGAAGAAATGCGCACATAAAACAAACTTCGTTAAAATCTGAACGTGACGAATGCTTCAGATGCACAATACAAGCATACATGTTTACATAGCATATACGAAAAGGGGTTGCTATTTTGGTTCAATAGCAACAAGCTTGGTAGATGAGTTTCCTTGTTATACGTAAACGGTTATCCTAGAGGTTCTGCTGGCTGGATGATGCTATGCGGATGAACTAAGACGCCCCATTCCATATGTTTTCGTATTGACACTCTAATTCGGAAGCCGGGAAGGGGGCGACCCCGAATAAGATGGAAAAAATAGGTGTTGTATGACTTGGACTCATCACGGGAAAAGGGGATTGTCCTGAAATGGGACGAAATTTGTGGACAATTATGACTAGAAGGGTTACATACAAAATTGATATCTTGCAAATGTTTTGATGAAAATTTAAGGTGGGAAAAAATATTCAACAGTGGCATCCCGTCCCCAAGAGTGCGCAAATACCAGCTCTTTGCACTCGCGTTTGCTTTCGCCGTACAACTCGTTACTACATACGTATGTATATGTGGAGTGGCAAATTAAGGTGCGATTTCGTGCGCTTATCGACAGGATTTAGCGCTGAACACGCATAACTTTTATAGTAAATACTATAAATTTTTGTAGTCTTGCGATAATTCCACTCAAACGAAAGCAAAGACGATAAGAAATGAACAAGAAAAAACAAATATTAAAAATCAAAGTTTGATCAGCGTTAGTCAAGAAGTCAGGCGTTGAAAAGTGTGTACAGATAAATCAAACAAAAGCAACAAAACAAATACACATCACAAAAGAGTAAAGGCGCACAAAACTGCGATAACGGTTAATGATAAATGACTTTAGTAAGCCAAAATGACAGCAAACCGAAAAAGACACGTGCGACATCAACACCGCACGTTAGGCGTCGTTTGGGGGAGGGAGGCAAAAAAAGGTGTATTACTGCTGATGACTGATGGAGTCTTTTTGAATGACGAATACTCTTAAGATTGCCACTTGCTAACCCGTCCTTTGCTGTTTTTGATGAGTTACTGTGTCAGCTAGGTATAATGAAATGAGTTACTCATTGTGCAGCTGAGGTGAATTTGATGTATGGTATTTATGTAGACACGTACATATGTACATTACGCTTCTTGATAAAATAAAGAAAAAAAAACTTAAAAAAAAAATAAAAAATAACTAAAAAATAATATAAAATAAAATAAAATAAAATAGAATAAAATAAAATAAAATAAAATAAAATAAAATAAAATAAAATAAAATAAAATAAAATAAAATAAGTATGTATGTTATGAGTTTGTGGTCATTAATGACCACAAACTCATAACATACATACATATTAATCGCAGGACACAGCGAAAAAAAGCCACCCTATGAAAATAAGCTGCAGCTGTCAGTAAAATGATCACGGGGTGCACTAAAAAATCCTTGACACTGCTAGTATAAATGGCGGTCGATTGATGTCGCTCTAGTTGTCGATAAGGTAGTATAAAAACAAACAAACAAAATAAAATGAATACATACTAAGTGAACATGATGGATATAAGCTAGCAATAATCTCAACGCAGCTTGGTGTAAGAGGTACACACTGCGGGCTTAGAAATTCCTAATCCCCTTGGTTCTTGGTTCGATGACCAACAAAGGTGAGGAAAAATTTCTAAACACAAAGCCATTTGATAAGTGCCCTTGAGCAAGGCCGAAATTACGTAATCATGGTAGCTTGTAATTGTTGTTACTTTTCCATCTTGTTCACTAATAATAAAAACATAGAATAATTTAAGAAAAATTATTCACAAAACGGTCAAAAGTCCACCAAAAGTTTCAAAGATTCTAAAATAAAATAAAATAAAATAAAATAAAATAAAATAAAATAAAATAAAATAAAATAAAATAAAATAAAATAAAATAAAATAAAATAAAATAAAATAAAATAAAATAAAATAAAATAAAATAAAATAAAATAAAATAAAATAAAATAAAATAAAATAAAATAAAATAAAATAAAATAAAATAAAATAAAATAAAATAAAATAAAATAAAATAAAATAAAATAAAATAAAATAAAATAAAATAAAATAAAATAAAATAAAATTAAATAAAATAAAATAAAATAAAATAAAATAAAATACAAAGAGAATAAATTAAAATAAAATAAAATAAATTAAAGTAAAATAAAATAAAATAAAATAAAATAAAATAAAATAAAAAAAATAAGATAAAATAAAATAAAATAAAATAAAATAAAATAAAATGAAATAAAATAAAATAAAAGAAAATAAAATAAAATAAAATAAAATAAAATAAAATAAAATAAAATAAAATAAAATAAAATAAAATAAAATAAATTGAAATAAAATAAAATAAAAAAGAGAATAAAATTAAAAAAACTTAAAAAAATAAAAAAATAAAATAAAATAAAATAAAATAAAATAAAATAAAATAAAATAAAATAAAATAAAATAAAATAAAATAAAATAAAATAAAATAAAATAAAATAAAATAAAATAAAATAAAATAAAATAAAATAAAATAAAATAAAATAAAATAAAATAAAATAAAATAAAATAAAATAAAATAAAATAAAATAAAATAAAATAAAATAAAATAAAATAAAATAAAATAAAATAAAATAAAATAAAATAAAATAAAATAAAAAAGAGAATAATATAAAATAAAAAAATTAAAAAATAAAATAAAACAAATATATAACAAAATAAAATAAATTAAAATAAAATGAAATAAAATATAATATTAAAAAATTTAAAAAAAATAAAGTAAAATTAAATAAAATAAAAAAATAAAATAAATTAAAGTAAAATTAAATAAAATAAAAAAAAATAAAATAAAATAAAATAAAGTAAATTTAAATAAAATAAAATAAAAAATAAAATAAAATAAAATAAAATAAAATAAAATAAAATAAAATAAATTAAAATAAAATAAAATAAAATAAAATAAAATAAAATAAAATATAATAAAATAAAATAAAATAAAATAAAAAAGAGAATAAAATAAAAAAATTAAATAAAATAAAATAAAATAAAACAAAAGAAAAAAATTTTATAAAAACAAAAAAGGTGACCTACAAAAAATAAAGAAACAAGTTAAAACTTATAAAAGTGAGCCAACATTCCTGCCAGTTTTTTTCTTATATACATAGGTATATCCTTTCATTCAGATATAACTCAGCCACCCATTGTCGTCTTAAATAAATCCAACTCTGAAACTATCATGTAGCTATTTTTTGAAAGAACTACAAAGGAGTTTTTTTTTTGTGAAAGACTTACAGAAGGAGTTTCTTTATTTAGACATCTATATCATGCCTCGAAAATTTGGTGGGCGTTGCTGATGGAAAAATAATAATCTAATACCTCACCGTTTATGCTATGTTTTCAATAGCATGTTGCGTTTAAAGTCCAGCAGGGCGTATGCGTAACTTGTAGGGCATGCAACTAGTACATGACATCTTTTCTCAAGTACGACAGGGCGTATGAGCCTCAAGTGGCACATGTACTCCAAAAGTGTCTAATTAATTTTGAGCTGAAATATTACTTAACGACATGGAAACCACAAAAGGGCAACAATTAAGAGAAGAAACATGAATGAGATACAATTATGAAGTAATTGTGTGAACTCTGAAAAGGTAAATAATCATATCAGCACTCTTAGTTCTACTAACTGTGGCTCGTTAAGAGTATTTATGGACTTCAAGGTCACCTTTTTTTTTTGAAGAAAAGGGGAAGCCATGACAGAAATCCTTCTAACTGTACCATTATTTTGTAAGTGGCCGATATTGCCACCTAAACGCCTAGGCGATTTTCATCATCATGATTTTGGTCGATTTCAATGAAGTTCGCCCGCTATCCATTGTGATAACCGAAGCGAGCCAGTGAGATGATAAAGTTCTGCTCTGTCGCTTGCCATATCAATTGCTATTCAGCAAAGAAGAAAACATTGTCCCTTTACAGCTTAAGTATACTCTGAAATTGCTTAGTTTTTGTTTAGAAAGACAGACGTACAAACGGATACGGCCAAACCGACTGAATTGTAGCAATTACCTCTTCTGTCATTACAAACTTCCGTCACGAAGCAATACCTTTTCATGTAAACGAAAGGTAGACCAGCTACAAAATATGATCCCAGCTCAACCGAAATTAATTAGCGCAAAAAGTAAAATTTTATAAAACCAACTAAATGACGGTGAAAGCCTTAAAAATGAGGACGACAACTTGTACAGCCCAAAAAAAAAAACAGCAATAAATAACGTTAAAAACTACACAAAAGGCGCAAATACAACCAAAAGGGAATAATAAAAGAAATTCCAAAACAACAAAGTGTTCAGGGCGCATAAAAGTTAAGTCAAGCGCGAAAATTTTTATTAATAACGGGAATAAAGTCGCACATTAATGAAGTGACTGAACGCAGCAGCAAAAACATCAACAATGAAAAAGTATACGCGTTGACGACAGGCATACCCGACAAGGCATAGAAACGTGTATGTACAAGCTCAGTGCATGGTAGAAGTAAAAACAACTACATACAACACGAAGCACAAGTGAGGGCGTTCACATTGTAATAAAAGTGAAATTAATGTAAACTGACAATAAATGCAAAGCATGCAAGTGTGTTGACAAGGCAAGCAGGCAGGCAGTCGAGTCGAGTCGAGTCGAGTTGAGTCGAGTAGCGCTAGAAAGCTAATGAAAAAGTGCAAAAAAAAGAGAACTATTGTCCGTACGTACATACGTAGTTGTAAGTTGTCTGTATCTCTGTATGAAATGTTGTCGCACAGCAAGTTGATTAACTTTGGCTGAGTGTAGTGAAATGAATATAAACTCAAGCATTTGTAGGAAACTAGGCACCAGACGGCAAAGTGAGAAATAAAGTTAACGGGCTACAAAAAGGTGCGTAAGCAACACAAAGCTCATGATAACAGAGGACATACATATGTATGTATGTATGCGGTAGGTGCATGACTACGTTTCATACATGGCCAGGCTGCATAAAAATTTGAATGCAACGAACACTTCACTAGTCACGGAAGGTTTAATGACAGTGAAATAAATTTTCATGACAATCACTGTTTAATTTTTGAGTGGTATATATTTTTTTAAATCACTCAATTATGTTTCCATTAGCATTCAACGTTGATTTTGAGTGGAAATTCACCTTTATTAGCACTAATAATAATTTTTGGTGGAACTTTATCTCGATTACCACTCAGCTTGTTATTTAGTGGATGTTTGTCTGCATCAATATTTATGGAAACTTACGCTCGCACAGAACAAAAATGGCACTGGTAAAATCAAAAGTCTCGTACTGTTATCATGACCAAACTCTGTTAGATTGACCAAATTTTGGTTATTTTAAAAGATATTCTAATATAAACAGCGGTTCGCCGAAAAGTATGCAACATTTTTTCACTTTTTCTTCATACAAGGAAATTTTTGTTCGTACTATATCTTCGAAGATGCTAAAGCTAGTGCAGAAATAAAGTATTTAGTTGCGTTTAGCTTTCAAAATTGTATTGAAAAAATGCTGCCTTTTGGGCTAAATGCTAAAATGCAAAATGCAGGCTCAGCATGAACAGCACATAAGTTTCAAACACAATTGAATTTATGGCTCTAGCTTTTGCCGTTGCTGCAAAATTTGATTGTTGAAGAAATTTTCCCAAAATACCCCATAGTGCACCAGCAAGCATAAATAGACGATGGCATAATGGTAGACACCTACGATAAGTAGCCAAATAGTGTGAGCTCGATTCTCGGTGTATTCAGCAAATCAACTTTAGAAAGTGTGGTGTCATTTAGAATAAGTATAAGATGGCATCATGGTAGACACCTGAGTTCGATTCTCGGCGAAATCAATGTTAGAACTCTGAAACATATTGTTTTTTTTATTTATTTTTTTACTTTGACTTACTGGTAATGTGAATTGCCCATCTGTGTTCATTTTTTGTCTTTTTATATAGGGGTATGTCCCCTTCGCATTTCTTAACACTGCATCATGCAGGAGTTACTGCATGAGGCTGATGACCACTTGGTCAAACTGAGCTCTCAACATACTGTCGTCACCTTCTTCGTTCATCAAAAACACAAAAACCAAAAATTGGGTAAATATTTCGTTCTGTCATGATTGAGGCATCGAGCGGATATTACTAGGCTGAACTGAATTGATGCCATCAATCACAAATGATATACATTTGCATTAAGTAGACATGACTGTGGACAAATTGCAAGATTGTTAACGAGTCGATTTTCTTGGTAAAATTACCTGAGTGTGATGAGTACGTATATATTTATATGACAACGCAAATTGTTTCTACTGCTTTGAGAATTGTTAATAGGAAAGTTTCAAACATCAAACTTATTTTGGTCCAACTACGACGTACGTTGGAAGATATTGAGTATAATTCTTGAGATGGAGGCAGCAATTGGGCAGGGCGTAGTACTCTTGCCACAGCAAAAATTTGTGATTGTATGTAATAAAAAAAATTATATAGTATACTTCAACATGCCACCACAAATACTCTGCCAACCTCCAAATAAAAAAATCCGTCAAGCATCCTACCAACCGGCACCGCATAAAAATCTAGGAAAAAAGATGGGAAATTTTTTTTGAAGAGGTTTTTTTACTCCGTGTTGAAACTAATATTTCATGTAGCTGTGAGATAAAAACGGCTGCATACTTTTAGGCACAGTCATTATACCAAGAGTACTAGTACTAGTACAAGGGTATTATAATTTTTTCCACTAAAGAGTACTACGCAACGGCCCTAAATAATCGAGATAGATATAGGGTTCCATATATAAAATATCTTAGATTGAAAAGAGGAGGTAATTAAACCACGTCCGTCTGTCTGTCCGTCCGTCCGTGTAAAAGTTAACTTGAGTAAAAATTTAGATATTTGCATGAAATTTGGTATGCAGATTACTTTCTGGCCAAGGTAGGTTGCTATTGAAAATGGGCAAAATCGGATGATAGCCACGCCCCCTTTCACATAAATGGGCATATCTCGGTAACTGATAGCTAAATCCTCCTGGTCATTCTATTGCGATTTTTTGTTAAACTTCAAAAGTGGGCGTTGCACCGAGCATTTTTAAGGAGGGCATTTTTGAAAATTCGGCTCATAACTTTAACGGCGACCGCCGTGGTGTAGCGGTTAAGTGTTCGGCCTTCTACACCAAGCCGTGGCGGTTCAATGCCCGGCAAAATTAACATCAAAAATTATTTAGAAAAAGAATTTTTCTAAACGGGGTCGCCCCTCGGCAGTAGTTTGGCAAATTCTCCGGGTGTATTTCTGCCATGAGAAGCTTCTCAGCAAAAAATTCATTTGCTTTGCAAGTGCCGTTCGGAGTCGGTCCCGCCAACTTGTATGAAAAACTCAAAAGCAACACACCACAAGTTGGAAAGAGAAGCTCGGCTAAAAATCTCGTTAGAGGTTATGATAGCCTGTTGGTAACTTTAAAACTGATTGTAGTAGAATGATGAAATTTAGCAGGTTTCATGGTGGTATAGGAAATATTTCCGATGAAACTGGTAGGAATCTCTGGTTATTTAATATTCCGTTTACCCGAACTTAGACTTCCTTACTTGGTTTTCATACAAAAGTTGGCACTCACTACTCGTTTTTCGCACGAACCAAACAAGTGGATACAAAAGTGGCTAGTTTTGTAAGAAGAGTTTCTTTTTTTGACTATGGTGAAATTCCCTTTTCGTGAAGTCTGAAAAGCTGCATACTTTTGGGCAATGACTTTGGCATTATTAGAAAGCATAAGCTTGGTGACTAAAGACCAGACAAAGAATAGCCCCTCCATTTCATGGAACACCGCCGGCACGTGATCCTGCCCTAGAGTACTCAAATATTTAAAACATTTTTACATTCAGTATATTCACATTTTTATACCTTTCATGAAGATAAAATGGTATTATAACTTTGGTCCGATGTTTGTAAGTTCGAGAAAAAGAAGAAATGGAGCCATCAATAAGTATACCAAAATGATCAGAATGACGAGAGGAGTTGATTTAGCCATGTTCGATTGTTCCGATAAACGATTTTGGGATTTTAACTCCTGAATTTAAACAGGTAGGAACGTGAAATTTTGTAAGTATTGCTATTTTTATATGTGTAATATCAATGCTGAAAATCATTGAGATGGGATAAATATTTCGCATAGCCCCCATACAATCGATTGTTCCGATAATGGGATTTTGGGCTATAACTTCTGTAATTAAAAATTTAGGAACGTGAAATTTTATAAGTGTTGCTATTTTTATATGTGTAATATCTATGCTGAAAATCATTGAGATGGGATAAATATTTCACATAGCCCCCATATAATCGATTGTTCCGATAATGGGATTTTGGGCTATAACTTCTGTAATTAAACAGTTAGGAACGTGAAATTTTGTAGGCATTGCTATTTTTATATGTGTAATATCGATGTTGAAAATCATTGAGATGTGATAAATATTTCACATAGCCCCCATACAATCGATTGTTCCGATAAACGGATTTTGGGCTATAAATCCTGTAATTAAACAGTTAGGAGCGTGAAATTTTATAAGTGTTGCTATTTTTATATGTGTAATATCTATGTTGAAAATCATTGAGATGGGATAAATATTTCACATAGCCCCCATATAATCGATTGTTCCGACAATGGGATTTTGGGCTATAACTTCTGTAATTAAACAGTTAGGAACGTGAATTTTGTAACTATTGCTCTTTTAGAATGTGGAATGTCGATGTTAAAAATCAATGAGATTGGACTAATATGACACATCGCCCCCATATAATCGATAGTTCCGATAATTTCGGTACGAGCTTAAGTTAAATTCACACAGTCTGTACTGGAGATCGAACAGTGAAAATCGTGACGCCTATTTATGAAAGGTATATATCCCTCGACACAGGCGAAGACAGTTTTCCTTACTTGTTTTAACTGTATTTTATTCTTAAAACTTTTCGGCTTAAAATTGAAACTATTTGGTTTGAAAATTAAAACCGTTCGGTTTAAACTTAAAAGTTGTTGGTTTGAAAATTAAAACTTTTCGGTTTAAAATTAAAACTTTTCGATTTAAAAATAAAACCTTTTCGGTCTACAATTCTCGTTTTGTTTTCATTTATTTTTTGTGATAGCTTTTTCAAGATTGAGTTCTGCCCACAACATTTATGTATGCGGTGTAGCTCAGTGGTAGAGCAGACGGGCATGATGCGGGGAGTCTTGATTTAAATCCCAGCCAACCGATAAAAAAAAATTATTTTTTCTTTAAAAAATTGTTAAAACGTTTCTGGTTTAAAATTGAAACCCCTTTCATTTAGCCAATGTTCTTGAAAACTGGTCTAGATTTAATTTAAAACCAAATTGGGTTTGTTCATAAATGTAGTTCAAAAAACTTTAAAATTTAGGCTGAAATTTTTAACCCGGCATGGATTGAGAAATCTTAAGCATATATAATTGCACCAGACTACCATCAACGAAAGGATCCTACTTTAAAAGTAGCTGCCTAGTCATTTCCTAGCCTAATGTATTCTCTTGCGCCCACCTTGCTAAGAAAACATAACATTTTGTTCACATCCTGGCACACGTACACACTTGAATATTTGATTTATATTGTATCAATGTTTATGGAAGGTGTCAAGTAGAATGCACACAGACACAACTGACAGCATTGACATGGTGGCATTTTGAAGTATCGACACGCACATTTCAACTAGGATAATAAATAAATAAGTGGAACGCCTAAAAGCAGCAAATGTTGAGACAAACACAATTAAGAGCACTAAATTGACATAGATCAACATTTTTGTTTGTGTAGCGAGAGCAAGCAAAAAACCTATAAAAACCTAATAAATATTTTAGTTTATATTTTGAAGATAGGCAAACAACAATTGCGTGTTGCAGCAATAAAGCGCAATAAACGACACGACAACGTTAAGGCGTATTAGAGTTCCAGTCATAGCTCATTGCCAGAACATAAATATTTAATGTTGGCACAATAATAAGGGAGAAAAGTACGAGTAATGATAAATTAATAAGACAAGCACAAAATTGGTGGATAGGTCACCTCTTTGTTGTGGATGTAGAAAAGTTTGAAGTTTTTGTTGTGTGCACTTAATTGTTTTTTTTTTTTTTAGTTTTTTTCCCTGGATTTATATTTTGTAAACTTATTTTTAACTTTTACACATTTTCAATCATTTTTTTCATCAAACAATTTGTTTAACTAATTTTTTTTTTTTTAATTTTTTATGTAAATATTTTTTTTTTTTATTTTAATTTTTTAATCTTTTACTTCCACCTTCAATCAATCTTTTGAGTCTAGCTCACGAATTAGCTGCAAGCGCATTGCCAGCATTTTGAAACCACTCAACTCTTTTTACGCTTGATATTTATTTTTTTCACTTTTACACAAAAAAAAAAGAAAAAACACCAAAAACCAATAAGTTGAAAGGCAAACACAAGTTACTGCAAATTTCACATGTTTTTTTTTATTTCTTCACATATTTGCATTAA
>CAXKVI010000005.1:84051390-84081085 GCA_964058755.1 Campiglossa producta
ATTTTGTGAGAATATTCCAAAGTTGATGCGCAATCAACTTTTGATCGATAACTCTATTATCGATAAATATATCGAGTCGAAAATATCGCGTTGCATATTCCATACTCCTGAGAATAAGTTTGCAAAATTTCGTTAAGAACGGTCCAGTACCACTCACGAACAAACATGCACATTTTTATATTACTAGAATTATTTAACATATTTGTACCATAATTTTTCTTTCATCGTCGCTTTAATGTTTGTCCCATTTTTATCATACTTACATATATATTCAAAAACACACACTGTGCGGCGAAGAAAAAGCTCGAACAGCTGCACGGCAAAAATCCTTTCGATTTAACTTTCTCTCGCTCTGTTTCTCTCCGATTTTAGCTAGTCTCTTTCTACCACCCACTCACATCCCCCAAATATCGAGCACACAAACATATTCATCTAACACAGTGAGCTTTTCCTTTTGTTGCTTTTCATACGAAACACCTGTAAGCATCTGGGTTTTGTTGCTATTTTTGTGTAATTCATAGTTCTTTCTTGTTGTTGGCATTGTTGTTGTTTTGTATGATGCTTGACACACATTCTCACATACATATCTATGAAAGTGTGTTTTTTCTGTTTTTGTAATATTTCTGGTAGTGTGTTTGTGTGTATGTTGATTTAATGTTTGGCTACATAAATGTGCCTCAACCGGCAAATAAACATAGAAATACTTACTGTCCTGCTTTTTTGTGTGTCTACTTACTCTCTACTCTTCTACATTCTCTGTACTAGGAGTGCTGGTGTAAGTTAGTAAATTGCGTCGGTTATTTGTTTGCGATGAGAGAGCGATTGTCGTTTAAGTATTTGTGGGGGGCCCGAATGGCCGTATACATACATAAATTTATAAGGGCAAGCGGAAGCTCAACAGTTGGCACATAAATATTTTCACTGATGTTGTTTGTTGGTTTTGTTGTACCTAGTTATTGGTGGAATTCAAATAAAAGAGAAATGTTTTTTTGCGATTCAGAATTTTTAAAATACTTAGAAATAGAAAATTTTAGATAGCGGCCAGCGTGCCTCTCAGCCATTCTCGACAAGCCTCCAGAATGTATCTTTTAAATAAAAAGCATCCGGGTCGCTGTTTCTCATAATTTTCTTTCCTTTTTATGTTTGATCTGATTGTTTTTATTGTATTTTTTTTTTTTTTTTTGTTTTTTACATCTTCTGTTTATTTAAAAATTTTTTTTTTATTAATTTTTTTTATTTTTTTTTTTTATTTTTTGTTATTTTTTTATTTTATCTTGTTTTTGTTTTTTTTTTATATTGAATTTCATTCTTTTTATTTTTTTAATTTGATTTAATTTTTATTTTAATTAAAATTTTTAAAAATTTTTTTTTAATTTTTTTATTTACTTTATTAATTTTTATTTTATTTTATTTTACCGCCGTGGTGTAGCGGTAGTGTGCTCGCCCTACTACACCAAGTTATCTGGGCCCGAATCGTGACATCCGTGATCGTACAACTCGGCATGTATAGTTTTGTATTTCGGATTATGACTTACGTGAACGTACAACTTCTATCGTAGTTTCGGATTTTTACATACATACGTGACCGAGTGACTGAAGGTATATATATATTCAAAACTTTGTGAATTGAAAATAAATTACGTTTCGTTTGCTATCGTATATAACAATCCCATTTCGCTGATACGACTGACGTATCAAGGAATTTTCTCTCGTCTGGTTTTCGATTCGTGATCGTATGTAACGATTCCACCCCTAGTATCGACTCCCGGTCAAATTATTTAAAAAAAGCATTTTCTAAAGGGGGTCGCCCCTCGGCAATGGTTTGGTAAACTCTCCGAGTGTATTTCTGCCAAGCTTCTCAGCAAAAACTGTACGTCCCACCAATTTGCAGGAAAAATTTGAAAAGCAGCACACCACAAATTGGAATAGATGCTCTGCACAAAAATCCCGTTAGAGGTTGTCTGATAACCTGTTGGTATGTCGCCGCGATACGTTTTTCCCTTTTTCTTTACCTTATTATTATATTTTTTTTTAACTTTGATATTAACAGTCGACCGCTTTATATTAGTGTCGACTTTAAATAAATAAATGCAAAGAAATATTTTTATTTTGCTTTATTTCATTTTATTTTATTTTATTTTATTTTAGTTTATTTTATTTTATTTTATTTTTTTTATTTTATTTTATTTTATTTTATTTTATTTTATTTTTTTTTATTTTTTTTTATATTATTTTATTTTTTTTTATTTTATTTTTTTTTATTTTTTTTTTATTTTATTTTGTTTTATTTTTCTTTTCTTTTCTTTTCTTTTCTTTTCTTTTCTTTTCTTTTCTTTTCTTTTCTTTTCTTTTCTTTTCTTTTCTTTTCTTTTATTTTATTTTATTTTATTTTATTTTATTTTATTTTGTTTTATTTTATTTTATTTTATTTTTTTTATTTTTTTTTTTATTTTTTTTTTTTATTTTATTTTATTTTATTTTATTTTATTTTATTTTGTTTTATTTTATTTTATTTTATTTTATATTATTTTATTTTATTTTATTTTATTTTATTTTATTTTATTTTATTTTATTTTATTTTATTTTATTTTATTTTATTTTATTTTATTTTATTTTATTTTATTTTATTTTATTTTATTTTATTTTATTTTATTTTATTTTATTTTACTTCGTTTTATTTTATTTTATTTTATTTTTTTATTTTATTTAATTTTTTTATTTTTTTTTTATTTTATTTTATATATTTTTTTTTTTATTTTATTTTATATATTTTTTTTTTTATTTTACTTTATTTTATTTTGCTTTATTTCATTTTATTTTTATTTATTTTGTTTTATTTTATTTCATTTTATTTTTGGTTTTTGTTCTTAATTTTTATTTTATTTTTATTTTTTTATTTTAATTTAATTTTTATTTTTATTTTTTATTTAATTTTCATTATTATTATTATCTTTTTATTTTTTTATTCTATTTTATTTTATTTCTTTTTTTACTTTATTTCATTTTGTTTTACTTTTTTATTTTTTTTTTTTACTTTGTCTTATTTTATTTTGGTTTTTTTTTTAATTTTTCCTATTTTTTTTTTAATTTTACTTATTTTATTTAATTTTTATTTTATTTTATCATTTTATTTCTTTTTTTATTTAATTTAATTTTCATTTTTATTTATTTTTTAATTTAATTTTTATTATTATTATTATTTTTTTATTTTTTTTTTATTTTTTTTTCATTTTTTTTTTATTATTCTATTTTATTTTTTTTTATTCTATTTTATTTTATTTCTTTTTTTACTTTTTATTTTTTTTTGCTTTATTTCATTTTGTTTTACTTTATTTTATTTTTTTTTACTTTGTCTTACTAAATTTACTTTGATTTATTTTCTTATTATTTTATTTTACTTTATTTTTTGTTTTTTTTTTGTTTTTTTGTTTTTTTGGCGGCCGCCGTGGTGTAGCGGTTAAGTGTTCGGCCTTCTACACCAAGTCGTGGCGGTTCGATGCCAGGCAAAAGTAACATCAAAAATTATTTAGAAAAAGAATTTTTCTAAAACGGGGTCGCCCCTCGGCAGTAGTTTGGCAAACTCTCCGGGTGTATTTCTGCCATGAGAAGCTTCTCAGCAAAAAATTCATTTGCTTTGCAAGTGCCGTTCGGAGTCGGCAAAAAACTGTAGGTCCCGCCAACTTGTAGGAAAAACTCAAAAAGGAACACACCACAAGTTGGAAAGAGAAGCTCGGCTAAAAATCTCGTTAGAGGTTATGATGATAACCTGTAGGTATATCGCCATTAGTTTTTTTTTTTTTTTTTTTTTTTTTTACTTTATTTTATTTCATACTATTTTGTTTTATTTTATGTTATTTTATTTAATATTTTTTATTACAAAAATTCATTTTTTTTTTCAATAAAATCTCCGAACACAACTATTTTATTCAGTCCTTCCTAAACACTATCGAAAAGTGATTATGCACTGCAAAAAAAAAAACATAATAAACATAGCCATGTCATAAAAACGATTAGCTTGTTAGTAAAACAAATAACATAAAAATTAATATTTGTTGAGGTGAATAATTATTTCGACTTGCTGCTAGTAAACAAATAATATATTTTACAACCACATATAAAATAACACTCCAGCATACATATGTACATAGAAACATACATACACATATTTTGCGGCTGCATTATTATACAGCTAAAAATAAACAATTTCAGCTCATTTCAATTAACGCAATTTCCTGGCATAAATGTTCTACTTAAATAACGAAATTATACAACTTAATGCCTTCACAGATTAACGACATTACATAGCATAATTTTTTTCTGTTTTTGTTTTTTTTTTTTTTATTCGCTTTTATTAATTTTTGGCTATTTTACACGCATTTCACGTCATACATTTTTTGTGGGAAATTTGCATCTTGAAACTGAGACAATAATAAATTAATTTTTGTTTCGGAAATTGGAAAATTTTACATAAATATTAAACGCAGAGGGAGATTCGTTTGAATTGCTGGAATAACACAATCAACAAATATTTTTGGATAGTGAAATTTTCTAATAGTTAGTTACTCGTACTGTGCGGAAGTTTTTGTTGAACAATCAATAATATTTCAACAAAAAAAAGTATAAACAAAGAATACTTTTTTCTTTTTTTGTTTCAGTGCATTTTCTTTTAACGGAATTTTATTTTACTCTTTTTTTTTTGTAATCGTTCTTGTGGAAAATTTTGTCTGATTTCCAGCATAAGTTATTTAGCTACAAAATAAAATAAACTGCCATGGAACAAGTCATTGACTATGTATGTATGCATTGCTAAAAGTTTTATTTTGGCGGATAATTTCTTCGCTCGGTTCTTGCACCTGTTCTCAAAGAGCAATCTTCGACCTGAGTGGTGAGATCATATACACACATCCATACATACATTATGGAATAAAATTTTCATATTTTGCTTTTATATAATGTGTGACTGTAACAAATCTGTACCTTTGAATTTTTATAAGGACAACAGGATCCATTAACAGGATATTGACAAACAAACAAGTATTCACGAGAAAAGTACATTGGAATTTCAAAAGTATTTAAGTAGATTGCGTAACAATATGTTTTCTATCAATAATAATTTTGTATATCTTGAAATTTTGCAATTATAGTGCACTTTTTATAGGGCATACACGGCGTATGAATGACATTTATTTATTCAAGTAAAAAAAGTTCAGATAAATGTTTGTCATATTTTGATCGATATACCGAAACGGATTGAGATATCGAAATAAAACTTAAACTACGTTCAGGCCCTCAGGAAAACCATTTATTTGATAACCATGTTGACAAATCAAATTCTAGAATATCTCTTGTTCATCCTTAAATATTTTTATATATGTACATTTTCAGGAATTTTTAGATTTCAACTAAAGCAACGTTTGAGCCGAACAGCTTCCGAGCGAGTGCGAGAGCACACTGCAAGACACGGCAATAAACGAAGATGCGAGTTGGTGTTTATATACTTACAACCAACTGTTTTGCTTTACTCCTATCTCGATAGGCAACTGATTCGATTGACCATTGATTCGGTTTTGATTTCAACACGTGCATGCAATGCATACCGCAAAGCACAGAGTGGTCCGAAAGTGACACAAAGTGGTCCGCAAGTGGTCCAAAAGTAACACAAAGTGGCCCATAAGTGATCCGAAAGTGACACAACGTGGTCCGCAACTGTCCGATAGTGCTCCATAAGTGGTCCGAAAGTGGTCAATAAGTGGTCCAAAAGTGGCACCAAGTGGTCCATAAGTGGTCCGGAAGTAGTCCATAAGTGGTTAAGATGTGTGTGTTTCTATATAATTTATTAAGGCCATTGACACTATATCAGAGCAATATTCAAGCACGTGTCGTGGCCAATTACATATCCATTAAAGAAATGCAATTTTTCTTACTACAAATTTTATGAAAATCCAAAAATCCGCTTGCTCTATTATCCTTTATACAAAAATTGCATTTCAAATTATAAAATTAATACAAATTCTTGAAAAAGTTACAAAGGCTAACAGAAATAAACAAAAATCTCAAATCGTTTATAAAAATTTATATTTAAAATGGTGTAAAAATAGAATTAATCTAAAGTGGTTGTGACATTTATTGCTAAATCGTAAATTAACCGCAAAATTGTTGTTTGTATATCGTCAACAATAACTTTTTTTTTTTTTGCTTGTTTGTTAATTTCTCAGGTGAGATCCAATCTAACTTGACAGCTGTGATAAATTGATGCTTGTGTGCTGCAATGTAGTGCAGTGCAGTGACGTCATCATTCATGTTTACACATATTCGTGTTTCAAAATATAAGAAAATACACGCAAAGCTGCATGTTTCAGTTGTTTTTTTTTTTTCTAATTGAAGAGGAAAGAGTGCGAAGGCCTCTGAAACTGCATTAACGCAAGTTCATTCATCTCAGTCAGTTTCTATTTAAATTTAATTTCACATTATGAAATAGTCACATTAGACTGTATGTAGTAAAAAAAAAAAAAAAAAAAAAAAAAGGCCAGTTTTAAAAGGCTCGTTGTTATACCACTAGGAAAGTCAGTCCCGGTACTCGGACATATGGATAAATTCCTTTGTTGTCGGGGATCTCCACATAGCAGAATCTGTCTGTCTGTCTGTCCGTATGTTTGTGGCCGTATCACTCTGAAAGTAATTAATGGAATTGAATGAAACTTTTTTTCGTTGGATTGCTCGACGCTCAACTTAAAATTTAAGATATTACTTTTTTCGATATCTCAACCGGTTTTGGAGTTATCGCCCAATATGTGGACCATGTCTCTCTGTATGTTTGTGGTCGTAACACTCTAAAAGTACTGAATGGAATTGAATCGTTGGATTGCTAGACGCTCAACTTAAAGTTTAAGATATTATTTTTTGCAATATCCCAACGGGTTTTGGGATTATCGCTCAATATGTGAACCAGGGGTGATCATAAACATCATCATCATCATCATTTATTGGCGCTTAACCGCCTAAGCGATTTTGGCCGTCGCCTATCAAAGCACGCCAGTCATTCCTTTTTAGCGATAACTGACGCCAATTGGAAACCCCAAGGGAGTTCAAGTCATCCTCCACCTGTTGTTTCCATCTCAGTCGAGGCCTCCCCCTTCCTCTGCTGCCGAATTCGGGTGACGATTGGAAAACCTTCTGGGCTGGAGCTTCTTTGTCCATTCGCATGACGTGACCCAGCCAGCGGAGCCTTTGGGCTTTAATTCGCTGGACTATGGTCAGATCTGCGTAAAGCTCGTACAGCTCATCGTTAATTCTCCTTCGATACTCGCCGTCGGCATCACGGGAAGGACCATAAATCTTCCGGAGAACTTTTCTCTCAAATACTCCAAGGGCCATCTCATCTTCTCTTGACATTGTCCATGAATCTGAGCCATACATCAGGACAGGTATGATGAGAGACTTATAGAGCGCGATCTTTGTTCTTCGAGAGTGGACTTTACTTCTCAATTGCCTACTCAGTCCAAAGTAGCACTTGTTCGCAAGCGTGATTCTCCGTTGGATTTCTAGACTGATATTATTTTCGGTGTTAATGCTGGTTCCCAAATAGACGAAGGCCCTCACAGTTTCAAATTTGTAACTATCAACAGTGACGTGGCTGCCAAGGCGCAGGTGCGCCGATTCTTTCTTTGATGACAGCAAATACTTCGTCTTGTCCTCGTTGACCGCAAGACCCACTTTTTTCGCTTCTTTATCCAGTCCAGAGAAGGCAGCGCTTACGGCGCGGTTGTTAAGGCCAATGATATCAATATCATCGGCATACGCCAGCAATTGCACGCTCTTGTAAAAGAACGCCTTAGTATAATATGGGTGTCAAACGAAAGGTGTCAATGAGTGCTATAATATGCGATGTGATTTATTGAGATATCTGAAATGGTTTGGGAGATATCTTGAAATTTCGATAGCTCAACCGGTTTCGGAGGTATCGACGAATATTTCCACAAAAATGTGTTAGTACATTATGGCACCCTTAAGTGCTGAACTTCAGTCTTTTTGTTGGATTTTATTCTTTGCTAATCCAGCTGCAAAAAGCCAACAGAACCGAAACTATACGCATACGAAGTCGCAGGCACCAGCTAGTCTAGTTATCAAATGCCAAGAATTCGACGATATGCCAAGATTGAAACGTCGACAAATTGTGAACACAAATGTCGACACGCAAATAATAGAGACAACGGAACTGCACCAATCTAGTGAGTTTCACCGCAGAACTGTCACAACATAACTAACAGTTCAATGAAAATGTAAATAAATATTTTTATATACAAAAATACTCCTATCATACATACAAGCGAGAATATGTGTTCGAAGAATTGCAAAATGACGGTAGCTTCAACTTCAAACCCGAACAACCAAAATAAATAACAAAAAAAAAACAAGGTTAAATGCTGTCGAAACTTTTTGGCAGCCACCTTTACTTTGCATCAATTTTATTTTTATGTTTTTTTTTTTTGTAATAAAAACTGCCATCCACTTTGTTTGTTGTTTGCGTGACCTGATGGCTGACGGCGATCGCCATACAAATTAACCTGGAAGGTAAACAAGGACATTGTAACACAGAAAAGGGGGATGTGAAAAAAGGATTTTTGCGGCAAAATGCGCAACGCCACAGCAATTGGATTGAACGAATATGCAGCTGGTAACTTTTTGAAGGAAACCCAATAAAAATTATTCCTGAAGTGAGTGAGTGAGGCTGGTTTAATAGAAAAGTTGATGGTACCACAATGAAGCTTGATTTTTAATTACTTTGGGTGGGTTACTTAAAATATTAAAAATTTTGTTGCTATTGAGAAAAGTTTTGTGAAATTAGGAGTGGTATTGAATTCGCGTTTGTAAACCTTTTTAATGATTTTTTTGTTATCACCTGCACGGTTTATTGATTTGAGAGCTCATTAGATAATGTTTTAGGCAAAACGAATAAGGCATAATGATTTGGATATTAGGGCATGTACGTGGAATGTCCGGACATTTTTTTTTAATATACAGCTAGATATGCCAATATGGGTACCAAATGAAAGATATTTTCGGCCGTATTCCAAATATGACAATTTCACGCAGGGTTGCCACTTAGGGTTGCCACTCAACCGCAATTTACCATCCCTTTTAGAACTCTCCTTCCTATTTTTCTTTGCCTTCACATTATCTCTCTCCCTTTTTCTCTTCATTCCCCTCTTTTTCTTCTGCCACGCCCCTCTTCGTCTATATCCCATTCGTATTGGCCCCTGTTAATTAAGGCATAATTCTACCCACGTACCGATTTTGATGGTAAACGCACCATTTATAAGATATTTTCGAATTGATCGGTTCCCTGGTCCACTTCCCGGAAGTAAGAAATTGTGAATTTGAACCATTCTCGAATACACCTTATTCATATTTCGTTATTCCTGAATTTAAGAAGTTAACTTTTTTCACTTGTACTGGCTACACGAGGTTTTTTTTTCTTTCATTTCTTTCATTTTTTTTATTATTGCACAATATATAAGTCCCTTTAAAACAATCATATATCAAAATAAAATACCCACCTCTTGAAATCAAAAACTATTTAACAAACAAAATATAAAGAAAGTCAAAATGAAATCACAGAAAATACTGCAATTTAAGTACAACAAAGTAAAAGAGCAAAGTATCAGAAAATCTCAGCAAATACTCTTACAAAGCGACTTAGTGCCAAGAAATTGAGCTAAACGTGGTAACGGTCCAACAATATCAAATTGAATAAGATGAAAGAAAACACTGCAAACGAACAGCAACTTTAGTAGTAGAAATAATAGGAAACCAAGCGCAAAACTGACCTGCCTGCCTTCAAACATTGTTTAGCTTGTATAAATGGATACGCTTCCTAAGTAAGAAAGCAGATAAGAAAAATAGAAGAAGAAAAAAGAATCTAGTTAAAAACTAAAATAAAGCTATTGTTATTACAACTAGAAAATAAAAACAAAACTGTAGTGAAAATCGAAAAGAAAATACAAGTAGCTGCACAAGTACAGTGCCAAAAACTAGTTAATGTTGTTTTCAAAGAAGAGTACTCCGTAAAGGACAAAGAGTGCTCAATAATTGTCTTCACATTAAAAACTCAAGCGTGCGACAGTCAATGCTCTTTCCTGCACCTGGGGTATAACTTGTTTGTATATTTGAGAAGTTCCTAAGGCCTGAAATCCTGCAGTCCTGAAAATGTTCCTAATGAAGGCTGCGACGACAGTTACAACATAGCCGGGCATTAATAAGCAGCCGTAGGAGCATGAACTAGTCCACTACAGCATCCAAGAGAAACACTTTAAGAGGATTCCAACATGACACAATTGGCTAATATGGTTCAACGATTTTTGTATCGAACACGCTCAAACACACAAACCATTCACACCCTAGAATAACAAGCGCCACAAGCAAGGAAAGTAGACACAAACGTAATGAAAATCATGCAGTGCAACCAAAGTAAAAAATAAAAGAATAACAAAAAATAAGTAAGGAAGTCTAAGTTCGGGTAAACCGAACATTAAATACCCAGCGGTAGTTTTCGTATGATTTTCGAAATTTTGAGCTGCCACGCCTACTTTTAAAAATTGATCAAAAAATCATAGTGGAATGTTTAGGGGGTTCGTCATACCAAAATATATCATTTTAGCCATTTCCGTCACCGAATTATGTCAATTTAGTTGATTTTCGAAGTTTTCGATATCGAAAGTGGTCATGGTTGGAGGGCGATTTTATCCAGTTTCATCAGGTATGCTCACAACGATACTAGTATGCTTTGTGCCAAATTTCATCGTTCTATCGTAATCAGTTTAAAAGTTACGACCAGTCGAATTTTCAAAAATGCCTCCTCAGAAGAGAATGACCATGGGGATTCATCTATAAAATTATATCATTTTAGTCATTTCAGCTACCGAGATATGTCACTTTATGTGATTTTCGAAAATTTCGATATCGAAAAAGGGGGCGTGGTTATCATCTGATTTTGCCCATTTTCAATAGCAACCTACCTTGGCCAGAAAGTAACCTGTATACAAAATTGCATGCAAATTTTATTCAAGTTATCGTGTACACGGACAGACGGACGGACATGCCTTATGAACTCCTGCTTTCAACCTAAGAACTTTCATATATAAAACTCTATATCTATCTCGATTATTTTGTGCCGTTACGTAGTACCGTTATGTGGACAAAATTATAATACCCTTGTACTAGTACTAGTACGCTGGGTATAATAAAAGGGATTGGAAATTTCACTTTAGCTGCATTTTGTTGGAATTGGAGACGAGTTCGCTATTGTTATTGGTGTCTGCAAGAATTATTGCAAATTTTTCCACGAATACCGCCAACAATGTAAGTAGACGCAACTATGACTATGATTGTGGCTGTGATTGTGGTTATGGCTTGTGGTTGTGCTAGACTACAATCAGGCTATATTCAAGTATACCTACCCCAACACATACATAACAGTGTGGTATTTGGATCAGTTACAGAGTTACATGGAAATATGTTAGTGGATTATTGAGGCATGTACAGCTTACTAAACATCATCCATGTTAAATGTGAGAAAAATATTTTTCTCTAGGAAAATATTACACAAGTTCGGTAAATTGATGTAATTTTAAACGCTTCTTTTGGAAATTCAGAAATTGATGCGTACCTACTCTTTTATTCGTCCAGAAAGCTCGTTAGCTATGATAATGTTGATAAAAGGTCAGCAGCAAATGCTCCTTATGTGTGTTTGCTTTCCAGTTGAGGTAGATATGGTTTTGGTAAAATTAGAAAGCGAACGAACTATAAGACTACAAGTCAGAGCTTTGATGAACCCCCTAGTCATTCTATTATGATATTTTGATACATTTTTGAAAATTTCACGGGTCATAACTTTTAAACTGATTACGTTAGAACAATGAAATTGGTACAAGGTATACTAGCATAATAGGGAGTATACCTGATGTAATTGGACGAAATCGCTTCCCAACCACGCCCACTTTCGAAATGGAATATTGCGAAAATCATATGAAAACTACCGCTGGGTATTTATTGTTCGGTTTACCCGCACTTAAACTTCATTTTTTGTTTTTATTTTATTTTATTTTTCAAACTTTTCGCTTTAAAATTAAAACTTTTTGTTTGAAAATTAAAACTTTTCGGTTTAAAATTAAAACCTTTTGGGACTACACTTTTTCTTTTGTTTTCATTTATTTTTGTTTATTCAAGATTGTATTTTGCGCACAACATTTATGTGTGAGATGTAGCTCAGTGGTACAACAGACGGGCATGATGCAGGGAGTCTTGGTTCGAGTCCCGCCAACGGACAAAAAATTATTTTTTCTTTAGAAAATTGTTAAAACATTTGTGGTTTTGAAAGTGAAACCCGTTTCATTCAAACAATTTTCTTGAAAACTTTTCTAGTTTAAATTTGAAACAAAATTTGGTTTGGTCATCTATGTATGTAGTCCAAAAAAGTTTCAATTTTAAACCAGAAATGTCTTAAGAATTTAAAAAAATATATATAATTTTTTTCTCCGTTGCCTGGGACTCGAACCAAGACTCTACTGGTATAAGGCTACAATTTGTGATATTTCATGAGAAACCAGTTGAGAACCAGCACATGCAAAAGTACCTTAAGAACCAGTTCCCAGCTAAGGCACAAGCACTGAAAAGCATAGTTTATGTATTGAGCTGGAATTAGTAATGTCCTCAAATTTTCTACCTCTATGTTAGCTCTGATCTATTCAAATTTTCTGCTGGGTACTTACTCAATGACTCACTTTGTAGCCAAAGGACATTACGTATACGCAATGTAGTACTATTTATGTGTCTGCCTATGTCAATAGTACACCTCTAGCTGGAATTTAATTTTGTGACAGTCAGAAATTGAAAATCCTTATTAGTAGATACTCAAACTGACTTAACATCTGAATATATATCTAAGCAAATATGTTTACAATAGCCAGTGAGTTTTGACTTTGTATTTGACTATAGTTAAGCCATTTGATGTGTAAGCTAGTGCCACAATCTAGGCTCTTATGAGATTAACAGTTACAAGATTAGTGTCTATTTTGGTATAGTAAGTTCATTGATTGTGGTTGTTGCGGTGGGATTGTGAGGAGCAGAGGAAAAACGTAATGGAAATTGGCATAAGCTAACACACGTGCATAGGTATGTATTAGACAAAATGAATATGGAAATGCGTAGGCTTATAGGAGATTGAAATTTTTCATGCATTAACAAATTTGTCATATAAAGAATTTGGTTGTTTTTATGTATGTTCAATGTGTTCAGTTGAATGCACAAATATGTATGCAAACAAATTTTTGGCAGTATTTAAATTCAATTAAGTTGCTAGCTTAAATAGAAAATCAAACAATTTTAATATCGTGTTTAGGAAGTATGTATTTAAAATTTGTATACGAAGCTGTGGTTAGGGGTCAAGTTATACGAAATAACATTTCGAGATACCCTAGGGTGCCGTAACGTCAATAGCCCCTCAATCCAATATTTCTTACTTTTCTTAGGCACGAAAATTTTTTTTAATCATGAATCACCATAACGGTATAGCACTGGTTCTCTTCGCAAAAAAATTATTTCGGCTAATACATAATATTAGAAGTAAATTTTTTAACAGGTGGCAACACCTTTTATTAAAAACTAATTTTTGAGCAGGTGGCATCACTTTTTATTAAAAACTAATTTTTGGGCAGGTGGCATCACTGTTTATTAGAAATAACTTTTTTAAGTTAACAGGTGGCATCACTTTTTATTAAAAACAAGTTTTTTAGCATGTGGCAACACTTTTTATTAAAAATAAGTTTTTAACAGGTGGCAGCACTTTTTATAAAAATCCCAACTACAGTACAAATGTAACTTGGTACCTAACCAAATTGA
This sequence comes from Campiglossa producta, assembly GCA_964058755.1. Lineage (NCBI taxonomy): Eukaryota > Metazoa > Arthropoda > Insecta > Diptera > Tephritidae > Campiglossa > Campiglossa producta. The sequence continues at coordinate 84,065,287 of CAXKVI010000005.1, forward strand.
CTACTTAATTCAATATTACTTACTTTTTTAAGCAAGAAGATTTTTTTAAAAATCATGAATCATCCTAACAGTATAGCTCCGGTTCCCTGCACAAAAAAAATTAATTCGGGTAATACATAATATTAGAAGTAAATTTTTTAACAGGTTTTATCAAAAACTAATTTTTGAGCAGGTGGCATCACTTTTTATTAAAAACAACTTTTTTAGCATGTGGCAACACTTGTTATTAAAAAAAAGTTTTTAACAGGTGGCAACACTTTTTATTAAAAAGTAATTTTTGGGCAGGTGGCAGTACTTTTTATTGAAATTCATTTTTTTAACTAATTTTTGAGCAGGTGGCAGCCCTTTTTATTGAAATTCAACTTTTTAACAGGTGGTAACACTTTTTATTAAAAACTAGTTTTTGAGCAGGTCGCAGCACTTTTTATTGAAATTCAATTTTTTAACAGGTGGCAACACGTTTTTATAAAATTGGTTAAGTACTGATTTTCAAATTAAAAAAACAAACTACATATTTATATAAGTAAAACTTATTTGTTAAGGGGTGGCAACTCTTTTAAAATAACATCACCTCCACCTTAATCTATAGGCTCAGTCCGTTCATTTGACATCTTTACTTTAAAAGTAACAAACTATGTACCAAACTATTTACCTTTCGCCACATTTATAGGCCCTTTATTTGACACCTCAAAGAGGAAAACAATCTATATGCCTGCAAGATTAATTTTTAAACAGTTGGCAACACTTTTTTAAAAAAATGTTGCCTTCCTGCGCATCTACGGCAGAGCCCTTCGTCGCCTTTAAAAATAACCAGCTATGTAAAAAAATATTTTTTAAATAGGTGGCAACCCCTATCAAAACAACTTTAACCTCGCTGCGATTTACAAACTGAGCCCTTTCATTTGACACCTCAACTTTTAAAATCGACCAAACTAGGCTTGAAAAATAGTTTTCGAACAGTTGGCAACCATCTTACCGACAGATCTACAGGCTAAGTCCTGTCATTGCCTAAAAAATTAATTTTTAAACAGATGCCAACATTTTACAAAAAAAATTGTATCTTACTGTAGCTCTGCAGGAGCCATTTCATTTGACACCTCATATTTAAAAATCAAACAAACTATGCATGAACAATTAACTTTTTAACAGTTGGCAACCCCTTTTCAAAAAAATTTAACCTTCCTGCATATGTACAGGCTGCGCCCTATGATTTGACACCTCATCTTTAATAACCAAACTATACAGGAAAAATAAATTTTTAAACAGGTGGCAACCCTGGCTTCTCATTTTATATATATATATATATATATAAAGATATATTAAGTAAAAATACCTTTTATCCGCATTCGCTACTTCATCAACGAATGTTGGATTTTGAGACATCCGCAATCATACGCACAACATTTCTAATATTCAACTCACGCAACATCTCTAACATCAACAAACAATAACATTACTCATACGACATGTCATTTTGCCTGCAGCCAAAGTGCAAAATGTGTTTACATACCTGAATAAACATCAGATTGTTTTAATCGATTTTGGTCTACAAGAAAACGAATCAAATACAACAACACAACCATAACTACAGATGTGTATTTGTTTGTATAAATATGGTTAGCTTGCGTACAACTTGGCCCATCATTACCGCATACAAACACAGAATGTCAAAAGTTTATTTGCTACTTAAATGTGGTCTCATGTAACTCTAATACTCAGTTTACATAAATAGTTATGGCTGACATACAACATTTTATATATTTTCATACATACAATACAAATGTCTTCAAGTATGTCAAAACTCAATAAAAGACTGTTGGCAGGAAATGTCAACACATTGACAACTCGATATCTGTCATTTATGTGTTAACACCTTTATCAAGCAAATACAGTTACAGTAAGTAATACGATAATGTTATGATGATTGAAGTTTATATGTCAAGTTATAAATACATATTACATACACAGATACATTTACGAGCATATATGTAAAATCGTGTTTTAGGGTGCTATATTGTCAATTACACTTGTGTTTGTTTTAATATACCTGCAGGTAACATGAAAGATATCAAGAATCAATTCCACTCTTATCAACTAATTTCATTACGCTTCGGGGTTTCTATTTACAAATTACGATCTTGTATTCTGACTTTTCAATTAAGTGTTATTTACATGTATGATTCGCTGAGGGGTATATAGACATTAAATACATAAAGGTAGAATACTCATTAATGTTTGGTCTAGAACATTTTTCCATAACAGCTTTTAGAGACTGAGTTCGGTACGAATATATACCCGGTTAATTTCTAAAAAAAAAACTCCAGAAAAGTGGTGTGGCATCCTCCATAAAAATTGGACTATTTGATAGTAACTACGGAACTCTGGAAATATTCATGCTACACAACTGAAATTCGGTATGAAGATAAACGAAGTTAATCCCGAAAAAAAACTACTAATGGCGGCGATATACCAGCAGGCTATCATAACATCTAACGAGATCTTTGTCGAGCTTCTCTTTTATCCTACAAATTGGCGGGACCTACAGTTTTTTGTCGATTTCGAACGGCCTTAGCATTTGAATGTTTGCTGAGAAGCTTGGGATACATTCAAAATGTCGAAAATCAAAATACAGACATATCAAAATATAGACAGAATTCAAAATTGCAAAAAAATTAAAATACAGACAAATCAAAATACGGACAAATTAAAAATACAGACAAATCAAAAAGCAGACAAATCTAAATAAGGACAAGTCAAAAAACAGTCAAGTTAAAATACAGACAGATCAGGTTGTATACGGGGGGACTTGGACTCGATGACATAATACCGACAGTCAAAATACCGAAAATGTAAATGACGACATTCAAAATACAGATAAATCAAAATACAGACAAACCTGTCTTTTGAACTTGGGATACATGGGATACATTCGAAAATACCGACATTTCAAAATACAGACATATTCTAAATAACAACAAAATTAAAATACGGACAGATCAAAATACAGACAAATCAAAAAGCAGACAAATCTAAAAAAGGACAAGTCAAAATACAGAGGAGTTAAAATTCATACAAATCAGAAGGACTTGGGATGGCGTAGCCCAGGGCTATTTTTTCCTATCTAACCTGTATTTTGAACTTATCTAAATTTTGATTTGTCGGTATTTTGATTTGTCTAACATTTCATTTGTCTGTATTTTGATTTGTCTAAATTTTTATTTGTCTGTATTTTGATTTGTCTCTATTTTGATTTATCTGTATTTTTAATGTTAATTTTCAGTACTTTGATTGTCGGTATTATGTCATGGACCCGTTGAACTTGTCTAAATTTTGATTTGTCTGTATTTTGATTTGTCCAAATTTTTATTTGTTTGTATTTTGGTTTGTCCAAATTTTTATTTGTCTGTATTTTAATTTGTCTCTATTTTGATTTATCTGTATTTTTAATGTTAATTTTCAGTACTTTGATTGTCGGTATTATGTCATGGACCCGTTGAACTTGTCTAAATTTTGATTTGTCTGTATTTTGATTTGTCCAAATTTTTATTTGTTTGTATTTTGGTTTGTCCAAATTTTTATTTTTCTGTATTTTGATTTGTCCAAATTTTTATTTGTTTGTATTTTGATTTGTCTAAATTCTGATTTGTCTAAATTTTGATTTGTCCAAATTTTTATTTGTTTGTATTTTGGTTTGTCTGTATTTTGATTTGTCTGTATTTTGAATGTCGGCATTTTTATTTTCGATATTTGGTTTGTCGGTATTATGTCATGGACACGAGAAGCTTTTCATAGTACTGATACACTAGTAGAGTTTGCGAAACAACTGCCGAGGCGCGATGTTGCTTTCACCGGATTGCGATACCCGAATACTTGATGTAGTAGGCCGAACACACTACCGCTACACCACGGCAGCCGAAAAAGTTCTGCTTTATAAGAGTGAAAGGGAGTTACTTCAGCTCTTTAAAATTTTTTTATTAGGTCGCCTTCGTCGTCCTTGTGCGCGGATTTTTGCATTCGATTTTAAACCAATTTCCTGTTGAGCTAGGGTCTTAAAATTGTAGGTGGCGTGGGTTGCTATATTTTCAAAAATCGCATTTACATTTTTACTAAAAAAATTCGTCTAGGTGTAGCTGAGAACGGGGTAATAAAAACTGAAAATCCTAATTATGGACCAATTTGGCTGATATTTAGCGTGCCTATTAATCAATTTCCAAATGTTAAAAAAAAAATTTGAGCCGCTAGATGGCGCGCGTTTTCTACCCAAACGCAATATAACAAAAAATTATTCCGATAGGTGGCGCACAGGTAGCCATATTTGAAAAATTTCTTTCCCAGAGATTTTGCTTTCAATATTGTACTAACTCACCGTTGTGTTGGGGTTTTGAAATTTTCACCATCGTTTAGGTTTCGGTGACAATGCATTATACGAAAAAAAAAAATCCGAATATTGGCGCGTGGGCCGCAAAAATCCCACTTATCGTCCTATCTTGAGCCAAGTCTTTATTGCTATATGCATAGCAATGGCAAAGTTCTACTCTTTCGAACAAAAAAGCATGCATCTTCAGCGCCATCTGCATGTCAATACCAGTGAAAATGTCAATTTCATTGTTCGAAAAAGTTGTCTACATTTAGGCGTAGTCATCGTTTCACAGACTGTAGAACGTAAGGAAAGATGATGTACATATATTATATCGCTTAAAAAAGATTAATATATATAACTTCTAAGCTAGAAGAGCTAGAGCACTGAAAGGGCGTTGCCTCAAAGTCGCTCCAAAAAAGTGCGCATTTGGGAACGCGAGGTTGACACTAACAATGAAGAATAATTTTTGTTCGATACATCGGTCTTATCAAAATGGTATCAACCAGAAACATTTTCAATGACCTTTGTATCAACGCATATCTGTATAAAAAAAAATCACACAATAAAGAAAGCTCTTGAATATTAAACGCTTCCATAGAAAAATCATAAAAACTTTCTAAAAAAAAAAAATATCAAAATAAAAATGTATACAAATATGAAACATACAAAAATGTGCTACACATATGCACGTAACGCGTAAATTTCCATTTAAAATATGCGTCCGCTTGAACTTTTTATTTTCGGTGTTATGAAAAAATATTTGGAAATTTCATTCCGTTGTTTCCATTTAAACTGAGCATTTATCACACCTTTTTGCCCACTTTTGTTGCGACGTGCTTGAAATTTTTAGTTCCTTTTTTTGTAGTTGGAATTTTCTGTTCATGTTCATGTCCAACTGCCGAAATACCAAACACTAACTCATATCCATTTTTATCAATAACCTCTCGCATGCATATGCAATATTTGTCCTTTAGATGTTTTGAAGGCAATTGTTGCGTTACGTACTAGTTGTGGTACTAGTTCTTAACTCTAAACCGATCGTCTCTATCATTGGCATAATAATGAACGGTAATCATCCTTTCTAAGCGATAACTTGAGACAATTAACCCCGATAGATTATTGAGTGAAATATTAAAGAGAGAAACAATCTTCGAATGGGATCCCAAATGCTTTCCTAGTAGCAGGTTCTCCTTATTCGACCTTAAAGCTGTTTACGCGAAGCTATTCGTGCTCGTGTACCGCTTTCTAAGAAAAAAAATAAGTTGTTCGACAAATATGGCATGAAATACTAGTTTTGAGGTTGTTTAGAGTGAGTTGCTTTGACTGCAGAATTTATACATATTTAGGTACATATGTATGTGTGTGTTTATAGGTTAGGATGCTTATCTGTGTGGCGTGACCAAAATACCATAACAAGCAATATGGACGGTCGACATTGAACTGCAAGGAAGATTATAGTAAAAGGAGATGCCGGGCAGCAAATGTTTTGTGTCATATCTTCCAAAAGATAACATCTAACGTTTATTCGCACGCTATTAGGAGATGGTCATATCGTCGCTCGCTTGCCAGAAGCATGAATGTGGCAAAATTAAAATTTTGGCAAATCGTATTGGAAAGTTTATTCCTCTCGCAAAATTTTAAATTTTAGTTTTTGACAAAAATATGGTTTTGCAAGTTATATTCTCATTATACTCTTTCCACTGATATAGTTTTGCGTTAATATTTCTTCAATTCCTCGAGATTCGGCACAATCATTTTTTAAAAATTTTCCAAAAAAAAAATTTTAAATTTTTTATAAACGGAATTTTTAATTTTTGTTTTGTCAGAAGCATGAATGTGTTGCACTCAACAAGAGACCCCTTGGCGGATACGTAATAATTTTGCTACACATACAAGTTTCTGGTAAGACGAAAATTTAAAAAAATTTAAAATTCAGTTTTTAAACATTTTTGTTGCGCCGGAGATATGAATATGTAGCATGAATGTGCCAATTTTCTAGATTTGAGTTAATAGCCTCACGTGATTAACTCCTCGTTTCTTTACGATTCCCGAAAATCCTGGGTTTTCAAAGTGCAAGGAATTTAAATTTCTGAAAATTCATGTTTCTGGCAAAACGAAAATTAAAAAAAAAATCAAAATTCAGTTTTTAAACATTTCTGTTGCACCAGAAACATGAATATGTAGCACATTCGATTTTCTGGCACAATTTTCAGAGATTGAACTACACATTCATGAAAATGGCATTGCAATTTTCCGGGGGTTCCTTGTACTTTGGAAACCCAGGATTTTCATGAATCGTAGAGAAACGAGGGGTTAATCACTTTGGCCTATTAACTCAAATCTGAAAAATTGTCACATTCATGCCTCTGGCAAGCGAGCGACGATGAGTGGTATATAAAAATTTATTGGTGAGTATTTATTTTTGATAATAATAGCCTTAGTTTAATGAACAGAATCAATTTAATCCAGTGGACATGACTGAATAATATAAGAGCTAAAGAAAACGTTATTGAATTTATAATCCAGAATTATATTATTGAATTTATAATCGGAATACCAGAAATTTTACAAATTGGTAGGCGATAAAATTTATAAAGACGGCGTTGTTATTACCGTCTTTATCGTAAAGGAGTGTTAAGTTAATGACATCTCTATATTTATCCCTATTCCTATCTCTATGCCAACCCCCATTCCAACGCGTATCCTTATCCCTGTCTCTATCCCAACCCCCATCCCTATCCGTATCATTATCCCTATCCCTTTCCATATCCCACCCACATCATCCTGACTCAGTATCGGTTCAAACTTTAAATAAGAAGTTTAGTCACACCAGGGGCGGATCCACGGGGTGGTTTTTCAAGTTCAAACATGGACGAGTCAACTGGGATGGGTTTCAGCTTCAAACCCGTAGTAAAAATAACACAAAAAATATATTAGAAATTAAGCAAAAAATACGGTAAAAAATACGCGAAAAATACAGTAAAAATATAGTAAAAATTACACAAAAAATATAGTAAAAATTACGCAAAAAATATTGTAAAAATTACTAAAACTTACACAAAAAATTTAGTAAATTTCACATTAAAAATATAGCAAAAATTAAGCAAAAATTAACCAAAAATTTTGGTAAAAAATACGCAAAAAATAAAGTAAAAAATTACACAAAAATATATTAAAAATTATGCGAAAAATATAGTAAAAATTACGGAAAAAATAGAGAAAAAATACACAAAAAACACAGTTAAAGTTACGCAAAAAAAAAATTAAGTAAAAATTACATAAAAAACACAGTGAAAGTTACGCAAAAAAAATTAAGTAAAAATAACACAAAATCCTGGATCCACCACTGATCCCCACAGACGAACAGAATATTTTTATTTATAACCATTAAAAGAAAATTGTATGAGCTTTACACAGTTATCGTAGTTCAACGAATACTATCCAGCGGCTGCGTTGGCTAGTCTGTGAAGGCATCAGGCAGATGAGTAGGAGCACCAAAGCCAAGAACGTTATAATCTGAATGTGAATTTGATTCTTAGGTTTTCGGACAATTTTCTCACTACCCGCCTAGGCCTGCTCTAAGTGGATTTTTTATCGGCAATTATTTTTACATGGCGGCTGCTAAAACTCGCCTGCACCCCAGCCGAAGAACATATCGAGGTAAATAGTGGGATTTAAAGGTCTAAACCAGACTTCTCCTGACCCATAGGTACAACATAAGCTTTACATAATCCTTCTCATATTCCTTAATACAACATCAGTATTCCATTCATTCATATACTTATTACCTAACTTGTCATGACTCCAAATCATGGGTCGGCAAATTGGTAAATGCAGGTGTACAAGTGAGAGCGCTTATACGCGCGCTGTGATCGTCCGAACTATATTTTTAACATTCGTTGACCAAACAAGCGACACCCCCACGCGATGTGGTTTCGCCCCTCGCTCAGCGACGACTAAATTATTTGGTAAACAAAGGGCGAAACGTGTCTGTGTGGAGTCCAACTTGTTTGACTGATCTTAAGATCTATGGGGCGCCGATGCTTGCTCCAAATGCATTACAGAATATTGCAGATGCACGCAAATGGCTAATTTCACTCATCGAGTTTATTTCGTTTTTCATTACAGTTCAAGTAGTTTTTATTGGTTGGATCTGGTCATCGTTTTACTTTTGCTTAAACTATGAAAGCAGCGCAAGAGCTTTAATAGTGCTATAGTTGGGCATAGTACACTCAATTTTTATTTCCACAAAAATATTTCCCCCTATCACTCAACACTAGACCAACACTAATATGAGTACTACACCCAAAATCTCAAATTTCTTACAGTGTACTCATACATACAAAAATATATAGCAACACCAATGAAAGTGTTTTGTTTATTCCATTTTCCGATTTTATAGTTAAAGTTTACGGTTTTTTGTATTATTATTGTTGCGGCTAATGAAGGTAAATATGTATAAATGAACGTTTCCACTTACGCTTCGCTGTAAAGAGAAAAACAAAAGAGAACAAGTTAGAATGTGTGAATGAAAAAAGTTTAATAGATTATTAGCTATCGTTTAAAGAGTTTTTAAGTAATAAAATCTTAATGGTTTTTTACGAAAGCAAAATAAAAATCAAATCAGCTAATGTACTGTATTTGTGGATATGAATAAATGGCGTGGAAATAATGTGAGAGCTATAAAAGATTCAATTTTAAAATTTTAAGAAAAATAAAGTTATCAAAGGAATTTAGGGGAAAATTTTCGAAGGCTTACTATGTGAAAGGTATGTGCTTAACGAGGTGTGATTTTACCATAATTACGCAGTCATGCTTAATCGGTGGGAACTATCCCCCCCCCTGACCCCCCTCCCCACTGCCTATGGCATAGACATGTTCGGAACTGGCGAAAAGGTGATGCAGAGGGAGACAAATTCCACCACCTAGGACGAACCAGTATAAGGAGCTCAATTCGCCAACCGGACTACCTAAAAATTTCATCGCTTCGATTTGAATGAAATTTGGTAAAAGTGATCTGCTGTATAAGAAAAAAAATAAATATACGGGTTGGAAATCGCATTTTGTTTGTGTAAGCCTTCTTTCTACAAATTAGAAGTCTTGTAATAGCACGTCGCTAAGAAGGAACATGGAAATCGTTTTCTAAAGTGTTTTTTCCGTTATTTTCGAAAATAAATTTTAAAAAAAATTTATTGAAAAATTTTATTAATAATTTGAATAAAAAAAACTTATTAACTTTTTCAAATTTGAACATTTTTAATATTTTTTTGAAGTTAACTTCTCAGGTGGCGATATGAAGTTTTGATTGAGAGTAAAATTTGAGAAAATGAATGACGATAAAACGGAAGTTATGGCACGGAAATAGAAATTGTAGCCGACTTTCAGGCGTAGGAGGTTTTCTTATATCTCGTGAACCGCTCAACCGATTTGGATAAAATTTGGCATTATAGATAGTATGATTCATTCTAAGATTATATGCATGGGTGTTGACACTTGGGGCAGTTCACAGGGTTGCCACTTATTTCAATTTTTTTTAAATATTGAGCAAGATATGCCAATATTAGTATCAAATGAAAGGTATTTTCGACCGTATTCCAAATATGTAAATCCCATGTCACCTAGGGTTGCCACTGTTTTGTATTAAATTTGGCATTATTAGTAGTATGATTCATTCTAAGACTATATACATGGCGGTTGCCACTTGCGGCGGTTCAAAGGGTTGCCACCTATCTATTTTTTTTTTAATATTGAGCAAGATATGGCTATATGGGTATCAAGTGAAAGGTATTTTCGACCGTATTCCAAATATGTAAATTTCAAGCAGGCTTGCCACCTAGTCTTCCTATCTTTCTTCGTACAACTCTCTTTCCTATCTCCCTCCCTTTTACTCTTCATTGCCCTCTTTCCTTCTAACACGCCCCTCTTCCTCTATATCCCATTCGTATTGGCCCCTTTTAATTTAGGCCTAATTCTACCCATGTACCAAATTTTAAGGAAAACGCACCATATATAAGATATTTTCGAATGGATCGTTTCCCCGGTCCACTTCCCGGAAGTAAGATATTATGAATCTAAACCATTCCAACCGAATACATCTTATTCATTTTTCGTTATTTCTGAACTTAACTTCCTTCAGTACACGTGAAGGCTACACGCTGTTTTTTTTAAGTCTTGCTGGGTCTGGTTTGAGTATGGATTTTCATAGATTATTTTCTAGCCGAGTGCCTATACATCCTACAAAATCATTTATCATTTATGGGATCGCGATAGTCAACTTTTTTTTAGCCATAACTGGCCATTTGGAAGCACCAACGGAGCTCAAGTCATACGTTACCTAGTCAAACGATCATTAATCCTCTGGAGAACTTTTCTCTTGAATAAGGATTTTTTTCCATGTGGCAAGGAAAGTTTTTTCTGAGTGTAGCCAGGGTATAGGTTGGGTATAGGTTTTCCTAGATTATTTTCTACCCGTCAATCTTTTTTAGCGACAACTGGCCGATTGGAAGCACCAAGGGAGCGCAAGTCATTTACCACCTAGTCAAAAGACCATTAATTTTCCGGAGAACTTTTCTCTTGAATACCTCAAGAGCCAACCCAACTTCTCATGACACTATACATGATTCCGGGCCTTACAACAGAATAGGTAAGTTGATAGCCATGCAGCTAAACATTAAACTAGTCAGAAAACATACTACACCTTTTAAAGGCCAAAATGAGAATTTGTAATTTATAATGAGAACATGTAGTATTATATGGAGAAAGATTAAATTAAAATGAGAATGCATAAATTCTAATTGAGACATGTAAGTTCAAAATGAGAGAACGTAAATCAGAAGTGAGAATGTATAGTTTCTTATTGAGAATATATAAGTTGATATTGAGAAACATGAAAATTCATACTGCAATTCTTAAATTTAAAATGAGAAAAGGTAAATTTAAAATGAGAAAAGGTAAATTTAAAATGAGAAAAGGTAAATTCGAGGTGAGAATGTGTAAAATCAAAAATCAGAAACTGAGAAGTATTTCATTTTCTAAACATCTCACTTTGAATTTACCTTCTCTCATTTTAAGTTTACTGTGTCTCATTTTGAATTTACGCATTACCAATAAGAATTTATTTATTGGTGGAAATTTGGCGAAGTCCTATTTAAATGTAAAATTTTGAAGAGTGGCCAGACTGCCAAAGCGCAGGTGCGTCGAATCGTCATTCGATGACAGGAAATATTGCATTACGCACGTCCTTGCGACCCAAACTCTCCTTGATGAGCTCAAATTAGTTGTCATGTTAGTCTAGCAATCCAACAAATAGCGCTATTATTGATATTTTGACAAATATCGATGTCAGTGCGGGCTAAAAGCAACTTTATCGTCAGTTACTCATGCAACATCACTTCGGTATGCAAAAAAAAAAAATAGTATAAAAAAAAGTTTACAAAAACACTTTGCAAAGAGCGTTTTTCTCTAACCAAAGATGCCAACAAGAAAACAATCGAGTGCAATATTCATAAATTTGTTCCTTTAACCACAGGGAAATCCCAATGCAAGCTACGACTATAAATAACGTTGTAAATATGTAAGTATGAATGATCGATGTGAAAGTTCACAAATGCATACTATTTTTGCATAAATGCAAATGCATACTATTTTGCATAAAGTAGAGATGCAATTTGCCGGATTTTATACATATTCAAGGGCGTAAACAGAGGGAAGTACCATGCCAATGAGGAACCCAGAACAAGTCGCTTACGACCCCAAACCAAAGGAGCAGACGAACTACCCTTTTTGACTGCGCTCATGCAAACAAGGGCATACCAGTTGTCACAAAAAATTGCACAGGGACAATTTGCTATGAAAAATTTGTTTGGTTTAACTTCAGCTGAGGTGCTGTCTTTACTGTTGTTGCTCTCTTGGTGCTCTTGTCGTTATATTTTTGTTGTCGCAATGACATATTGGCTTTTGGCAAACGACTATGCAACAACGAAATTTCGAAGTAAGTACGAGTATGCAACAAATGGTTGTCTACGCTCCATTGCTGGCAAGAGGAATGCAAACAAGTGAGGATAAAGGGAGAGGAAGAGCTGCTTTACAGCTCACTATGAATGCTAACATCGACCAACTAACCGCTCCTTCGGTGACACGGTACATAATAAATTGTTAAGTAAATAGAAGCTAAATTGGGAAATATATAACTTAAACAAAATGTAATAAAGTCGAAGAAGGACAGCACAGCGTACCTATTGACATAATGGAAGCTGCTGAAAATGCAATGGAAAATCAAAAATTTTGTATGTAATTTGTTTGTTTAGTTATTAGAGACAAGAGTAGGACGTGGATGGATTTTGATACAAATTTATATTTAAAAATAAAAAATGCGATTTATCTTGATACTTGACTAAATACTAAATTACCCAAGAAAAATATTGTACAAGAGCTCGATACAGATGTAGTGAATGTAGTCGCATGGATGAGCTGTCCGAGCTTTGCGGAAAATAAAAGTTCAAAGGGTTAGCTGTATTTATGTTATACAAATATATAAAGAAGCTCTGGTGCTTTCACTCGAACTTTCTTTTAGATATAAGCTTTCGTAGTCCATTAATATCAGAAGAGTCCTATTTCTCAGAGCTGGAGGAACAATTTAGGGTTAGGTTTAAGTGACTGCCGCAGAGGCACACTTAGGACAGTTTTGTGATACCACCAACTCTAGGAAAGTCAGTCCCGGGACTCGGCCATATGGAAAATATCTGAGTTGTCGGGATTCTCCACATAGCAGAATACCGTGACTGACAGTCCTAAACCGACACCAGTACTCTTCCTCGAAGCATTTAGATGACTTGATGAAGGCCATCAAGGCCCAGTTCCGCAATCTAGCGTAGGCTATCCAAGAAGAAAACTCCCAAAAAACGCGTTCTCTCGCCGCTTAAAACGGGACAGTTGCACATATGAGGTACTCTACCGTTTCCCTTTCCTCATTATCTTTGCAACTCCTACAGCATCATATATAGGGCACACCTTGCAGGCCTTCCAATAAGACAGTGGCCAGTTATTACACGTATTAAATTGGAGATTTTTCTCCTTCTAAGGGCGTAAATGCGTCAAGTTATTTTAAGATTAGTTTGCATGTGGCAAACGGTATACCTAAGCGCTCGTTATCCCGCAGAACATGCTTGAACAGATCGACTACACCTGGGCATCAGTACAGAGTTGAATGATTAAGAATGTAAAAGTAGGTCGCCTCCCAGTTGGTGCACCCTGGGTAACGCTAAATGACCTACATAGCCTGCACGGCTAGTTTAGTTTCTTGTATTGCCGGATCTACGAGAACGGTACCAGTACTTGTGCTGTACCCATCGTGCCGAAACGACCCGGGCCGTTTTCTTATATCGACCCGGCCAAGAGCAATACACTCGAGGTGACCCTGTCTGACATTTAGGCAGGGCTACACCTCGTTACAACAACAACAACATTAAGAACCGAGACATTTGATGGCATGTCACTGGGAATAACGGTATCCTCTCCGATAGCGCGTTTACTTATCCAGGCCACGGTGTCGAAGTTTGCTGGGACTGCCTGCAATAATCAGGCAGTCTGAAGGAGAGCTCAAGGTTCAGATCTCTTGAATAAACCCATCCTCCAACTCTGCCATCCAAGTTCGAGCTGTCGGTGCATATGGAAGTGCCTCCATCAATATCGGGACACCGATCCGTGCTCTCACAGTCTTCTCAGCTGGAAATGTTTAATTTGCAGCAGCTATCCCCGATTTTTTTCAATTAGTTGTGTTTTTATTTTTTTATTTAATTTAATTAATCTGTTGGCGGCAGCCGTGGTGTAGCGGTTAAGTGTTCGGCCTTCTACACCAAGTCGTGGCGGTTCGATGCCCGGCAAAAGTAACATCAAAAATTATTTAGAAAAAGAATTTTTCTAAACGGGGTCGCCCCTCGGCAGTAGTTTGGCAAACTCTCCGGGTGTATTTCTGCCATGAGAAGCTTCTCAGCAAAAAATTCATTTGCTTTGCAAGTGCCGTTCGGAGTCGGCAAAAAACTGTAGGTCCCGCCAAATTGTAGGAAAACTCAAAAGCAACACACCACAAGTTGGAAAGAGAAGCTCGGCTAAAAATCTCGTTAGAGGTTATGATAACCTGTTGGTATATCGCCGCCATTAGTTTTTTTTTTTTTTTTTTTTTTTAATCTGTATTTTATTTTATTTACTTTAATTTTTTTAATATCTTTTTTTGTTTTTTTAATTTAATTTTATTATATTTCACTTAATTTTTTTTGGAATTTTATTTCGTTTGATTCTATTTTAGTTTTTCTTTTATTCTATTTTTTTTTTTTAATTTTAATTTTATTAATTAATTTTATTATTATTTTTTTTTTTGTTTTTTTTTGTTTAATTGTAAACACTGCCATTTTCTTTTCTTTTTATTTCAATTTTATATTTTAATTTTATTTTTTTTTTTTTTTTCATTTTAAATTTTTTGTTCTAATTTGTTTTTCTTTTTTTATTTTTTTCAATATTTTTTTTTCATTCTTTTTTTCTATTTTTTCTATTTTTTTTATTTTACTTTTTTATATTTTTTTTTTACTATTTTTTATCATTCGTTTTTTATGTTAGTTTATTTTTTTTTTTATTTTTTTTTTTTGCTTTTTTTTATTTTTTTTTTTTTTTGTATATTTTTTTTTATTTGTAAACAAGCTATCAGCCTGGCGGGAAAGAGAAAAAAACTCAAACTATCGTTAGATGGATAAAATAATATTTTCTGTGAACTTAGCCCGACTTGGTATAAAAATTAACGCAAAACAAAACTTACACAGACACAGGAAGTACGGACTTACAAAATAAGTTATGTATAATTAAATATCCCAACTGGAAGTCAAGCTCAAAATAGCAAAATACTTAAACAAATAGAAAATACAAATAGAGAAATAACCGAAGCAAAAATCTAATACAAATAAAGATTGCAATTCAAGTAACTAATTGAAGCATCATCGCGAATAACGTTCTAAGTTACAAAATCATAATTTGTCAGGAGAGCAAAAAAACGCTAAAGTCAAAGTTTTTTTATTTATTTCTTTCAACTGTCTCTTAAACTTTTTCTTTTATATCTTTCATATTATCAGGTTTACACCTTCGTTATGATCTTCCAGTGCCCTTTCGAATCACTTTCGACGCTTCTATGCAAAATGATGTATGTCACTTTACATTACCCTACTTTATGGCGTGCGAAATTTTAGAAAATTTGTTATCTGAACAATGCAAGAGAGCAATACAAAAGTTAATATGCAATAAAACCGGTTTTAAAAAATTGACACTTAGAACGTTATTCGCGATGATGCTTCAATTATAAGCCAGAGAAACTTGCAACAAGAAATGCGAAGTCGACAAAATGTGCAAAATGTTGAGATGAATTTCGAAAGGGCTGATATAAGGGCGTAAATGGAT